>JAYDZE010580520.1:0-11182 GCA_034509125.1 Monilaria moniliformis | reverse complement strand
CATACACCTCAGATTTATTTTTGAGAAAATATATCCAGGTCATCCTGGTGCAGTCATCAATAAATAAGAGAAAATATTTAAAATTCTGGCCTCCCAAAACAGGAGCAGGACCCCAAACATCCAACTGAACTAACGAAAAAATTGACTGCGTTCGAGTATGAGTAGACCTAAAAGACTGCCTATGGCTTTTAGCTAACATACATGTCTCACCGCTCAAAGTTTTATTCTTAACTAAAGTAGGAAAAAGAAAATGCAAATAACCCGGAGAAGGGTGACCCAGACGTCTGTGCCACAGCCACATTTCCCGTTGAGCAGTGCCGTGAGCAAGCATCGCAGTTCCTTGTTGTGCAATTTCGCCCACGTAGTACAGCCCCGCTTCTCAGTGCCACGTCCAATTATCTTTCCCGTATTGATATCCTGCAAGACACAAAAGTGATGATGCATCATTACCGTGCAATTCAATTCCTGATTGACGTGGCTAATGGATAAAAGCTTATGTGATAAAGAGGGAACATGAAGACAATTTGACAATCGAAGGGTATAAGAGATTTCAACAGTTCCTTCCTCTATAACCCTAGTTAGTTCCCCGTTGGCAGTCTGAACATGAGATTTTCGGGGTTCAGATGGAGATAAAATATCGGATGAGTCATATGTCATGGTGTCAGTTGCTCCACAATCAAATATCCAGGCTCGATCTTTTATATCGGATTTATACTGAGCAGTACAAGCTATGGGGTTATGGTCTAGGGCTTGAAATCTATTTTGATAAAGGATGGGGTTATTATGCCACCGCGTTAATTTCTGGGGTGCAGGACATAATTTGGGAGAAATAGATGGACTTGATTGTAATTGACCATAAGTATGGGGCTGGACTGTTATATATGAAAACATGAGGGGTCGATTATTATATTTGAGGGAAGTGAGAGGGTTTGGTGATAAACCAAACCCTATACCTCGGTTTGGATGCTGCTCGTCCCCTTTCCATGCCCTAGCCGATGTCCTATCTGCCGTCTCACCGTGCTGCTTCCCGAGACCATTGGCTGCCCGTCGCTGTGATATTCGGCGGCCCTCGGGCCACCCATGGCGACGGCGGCACCACCCATCTCCAGACCTTCTTCACCCGTTGCTAGCGCTGCTCGTCCCCTGTTTTTCCGCTTGGTGTCCTCTCACCAGTCGGGAAACCCGACAAGCTTAAAGCACTGCTCGCGGGTATGCCTTGTCATGCCGCAATGGGTGCAGGATAGGTTTTTCTTCTCGGCCCTTTCCTTCTCCCGTTGTGATGGCCATCCTGAGTGGGAGTTGTCCCGGTTTTGTTCGATCTTGTGTGGTACGGATTTGCCCCAATTCGGCCTCGGAGGTATCGGAACGCGAGCCACCAGGCCGGATCCGACGCCTGATGATGACCTGTCGCCGCCGTCGTTTACTGTTTTGAGAATCTGTAGCCTTGTGGCTTCTCGTCGGACTTGAGCGAAGGCGGCTTCGGCTGAAGGCTGGGGATGTTCCTTCAAGATCTCACGCCGGATGTTCTCAAAGCTATCGGTGAGGCCTTCGAGGAATTGAAAGAGACGGCGGCTCTCGGTATGGGTGTTGTATTGGTTGATGCCCTCTTCACAGCAACTAATCGGACATCTCTGCCGTTGATCGATGTCTATTCAAATAGCTTGTAAGTCATTCCAGTAGTCTTCAATGGTTTGTTGATTTTGGCTAATTTTGTTAGCCCGAACCTCCAAATCATAAATTTGGACTGGGTCGGTTCCACACCCATAAGTGATGTTGAGGTTTTTCCATAAAGCTAAAGCTGTTCGATGTTGGACAAAGTTGTGGACTAACCGTGTTTCAATGTTTTGGATGATCCGCGCGAATACCGTGAGATCACTTTCTTCCCACTGTAGGTATGCTGGATCATTGATACGGGGTGGAGTTGTTTGGCCTATGATATGGCTTGTCTTTCCCCGACTGCCGATGGCAACCTGAATTAGCCGAGACCATAGTGGGAAATTGCTCCCGTCAAGTTTGATGGCTAAGACTATATTTTACATGTTTCTTGATGCTTTTCCATATTGTTGGTTCTGTTCGGTTGTGGTTATTTCTGACATGGCTTTGTTTTGGTTAAATGGTGACAGGTTATGTTTTGATTTTGGTCAAGGTCGAGAAAGGTTTTAGACGGAACGGTGATGAAGATATTTCTGAGTTCCCAAGTTTTCCTGCTCTAATACCATGTTGAATGGTGGAGGAAACATTGTATAGAGACTAGAAGTAGGGATAAACACTGTATTATTGATACTGATCGTGTAGTACTACAACTCTTCTTATAGGTGTAATACTTTTATGTAAGGAAAACATGTAAGAAGAAAAGAAAAAATTATATTCTATTACAATATTGCACTGATCCTTATTGCCTTTCAATTGTGATTCTTGTAATCTTTTCCAACACTCACCCAGCAAGAGGCGTTGTAAGTGTTTTTTCTTGAATAGTTTCTCTATACTCTTCCGGCTATCTTGAGGATCATCCACTTTGTGTTCACCAATCTGATTGACCAACAATACATTGATTTTTTCCTAATCACGTTGCATTCATCGGAGCTGTTTGCTTTCTGATATAGTTTGATGGTTGTAGTTATTAATAAAACACTCTGAATTCTGTTGCCTAACCTTCATGTTTTTGCTGTAGAATGATGTGTGACTACAATGTGGAGCCCATAAATGATGGCATCGACGAATTCAATGTAGAATTTCATGGCCCAAAAAAAGTAACGCCACCCTATTTTAGCACGTGATCGACTCCATTTGGTACAACTTAATTTTCTACACTTGGCTTTTGTACTTACGTCGGTGATGCTATTTATAATTATATGTCACTCATTTTCTCATTTCTAGTCCTTTTATTAGCAACCTAAGTGACAGTATCACAACTAGATTATTTTTTTTATTCACAATATTATTTGGTCGTTACTTATACTTCTCAGTGTTTCATAAATTTTACACTCTGCTTGGTTTTCTCGATTAGTTCTGGTAGATGGATTTGGTGCAAATATCATTGACTGATGATGGATCATGTTAAAGTTCAGATCAAATTGATCTCAAGTTTGAGAAGGATGGTTCTGACATTGATATTAATTGTTGGTCCATACGAAATTGGAGTTTGGAAAGTTACGGTGGAACTTCCATATGCTTATCCTCGGAGCAACCACAACGGCGCGCCGTGACCAATTGCAGCGCTGTGACCAATCGCGGCGTCATGGCAGCGCCCGTGCGTGACACGCACCCTCCCCTCGACTAGGCTTTATTTTCACGGTTTTTTTTAATTTGAATAAAAATATTTTTTTATATTTTAGACGCAACGACTCTTTATTAAAAAAATATATGATTTTTTTTTTTAAACGGTAACAAAGTGCAACAACACTTTTTAGATTTTTTTTTTGTTTTTTTTTCTATAAATATCTACATCCCAAATTCCATATACTTCATCTCTTTCTTTTTCATTTTCTCTTCTTTATCATGTTTACTCTGAACCATCAAGCGGTGATCCAACATTTGTTGTCGCAAGGGATCGATTCATCCATTTTTGGATACTATCTAAATGCTCTCAGCGCATCTAATCCGGTGGGTTACGACTCTCCTTGTCTCGACTCCTCATCCCCACATCTCGATGCTATCAATTTATCCGACGAGGCGCAAAAGTCGAGGCAAGAAGCCCGAATTCCATACTTCGCGGAAGAAACGATGCATATAGTTGAAGTATATATCGACGTGAGCCAAGATGCGATCCTCGGCAACCAACAATAGGGGTCGTCTTTCTGGGCAAAGGTGGCGAAGAAGTACAACGAGTTACACCATCAAGGCGCGCCCGAGCGCACTGCTCGTATGGTTCGGGGCCACTACGACAGAGTGAAGAGGTCGCCAAATTCCGCGCAATCTACAACACTATTGAAAGGGAGAGAATGAGCGGCTCAAGTGAGTCTGACTTTTTGAAGGATGCCCTTTCTACATACTTGAACGAAAACAACAAATTGTTCAAGTATGTCAAGACTTGGGAGAAAGTTTGTTTTTGTGAAAAATGGTCGGGTATCGGGTCGTCTGGACCGAAGCGTACAAAGTATACGACGGACAGACAATTCAGTACGAGCGGAGATACCGAAGCCGAGGAGTCGAGGATGAGCCACCCCATTTACCAGAAGGCGGCAAAACGGAAGGGAAAAGGCAAGGTGACATCCTCAACGACCACTGCAGCGTCGGAGGAGATTGGCAAGATCCGATCCTCATTTGTTAACACCACCCACACCGCCTTGCTCAAGTTGTTCTTCAAAATTAACCAACGCTTTCGACACGTCTAAAATGTCGGAGGAACAAGTCGAGAACCACCGCCGCCTTCTTCACAATTGAAGGAAAAATTGGGCTATATTTAGGATTTTAATTTATGTAATTTATTGCTTTTAATAATGTAATTTAGGCTTTTTATTAAAAAAATAAGAATTTTAATTATATTATTCAAATTAATTCGATTTAAATTATGAAATTGACAAATAACATGAATTATGAAATAATTAAATGATATGAGACGAATAGTGTAAGGGAAAGTTAAGCCTCGACCGCTATTGCACGGAGTAAAATTTTAAGGGAAAAGCTTATGTGAGATTTATGAATAGTATACGAGAAAAGTTGATGTAGGGCTCATAAATAATGTAAAATAAAGATGAAGGCATGTCCAATATTGTAAATGCCCTTACGAATCTCCATCAATTGGGTTTGTCAACAAAATCTTCCATCCTAATGTTGACGAGCCGTAAGTTCCACGTGCTTTTCGTTGCAGCTGTTTCAGAGGAATATAAGCCCTTTTCCTGTGAACTTTAAATCACGGAACTGCCTTTTGATGCATGGAATTAATTGGGATTTGGATACGCGATAAGTTACCTAGAAGTTCTGTGATTATATACACTTACTTTGGCACTTGGAGAAAATACCAAAATCCATTTATCATATCTTATCCAAATACTTCAGAAATCAGAATGTCGATCATTTGATTTTCTGACCCTTTAGAGCTTTTCATGTACGTTTATCATGCTTTATCTTTATAAATTTTCGGATGACAGGTCGGGTCGGGTCGGTATGCTTGGATGTCATCAACCAGTCATGGAGTCCAATGTTCAGTAAGTTCATCAGTTAAATTGGTATTGGTCTTTTTAAATATTAAAAAGAAGAGATTTGGGCTCCCTCACTTGAAATCCTAGCTCCATTGATGTTTTATGAGTACATTTGTATCAAATTATATCAAGAGACTGACATTGGATCGACAAAATGTATATCCATATGTGTTTGAGGTTTTCCTTCTCCAGCTTCTACTCTATCTGAACCCTTCGCACCCACTCAATCATGATGATGAAAGACAAGAGCAATACGAGCAAAAAGACAAGGGTATGTCCATTCATTCTGTCTCGAAATGAGGAGAAGCTAGAAAAAAAGGGCAAATGCCCGCAAATGATGAGTTGCTCTTGTCCAATCCAGAGTATTGTGACCGCTATGCAAAGAAGCAGCACGCTGATAATAGCGTGAGTGACGAAGAAGTGAGCGACAATGAGGCCTATGGCGACGGGCGAAGCGAAAGTGAGAAGGAAGTGGCGGGGCGTGCGGATCCTTAGGGGGGCAAAGTGGTGATCCATTAATTTGTTAAAATTAATTGTATCATGAATGGTTACTATCATGTACAATAAGATTTTAGAGCAAATCGAAGTGAAACCAAAGCAAATTGATCACTCCGATTTTAATTCGTCTTGGAGCAAATCAAATTTTAGAAAATCATCGTAAAATTCTTTTACAAAGACATTAAATTTAAATTCAATCGCCACAATCCTATTTGAGAATAAACCAAAATTTGAGAAATAAAACAGAATAAAAAATAATCTTGATTATAGGTTTGATTACGATGATTACTAACGTCCATGGCATTGCCAGTTAAGGGAATGAGGATAAAAATGTCATTGTCGTACTTGCGAGTTGAGAATTCAAGAATAATTCAACTGAAAATGAAAGCCATCGATGAATAATCTAGCATCTCTCGCCGGCAGCTTCATCTGCATGGACTATTCTTCATCATAATCTTGGCAAACTCCGTTCGATGCTAAACATCAACTTCTCTCTAAAAAAAAAAAAGTCTGTTTCTCATCACAGCATGAAGAAGCAAATCGTAGTCGCAGTTTCACTGCTTCTCCTCCTTCACTTGGCGAAATCCGAGGAGAATCTAGTGAGAGATTCCCTGCTAGATTTCTTCTCCAAACTCTCCAACAACAAGAGCCTCTCCGGCTGGAACTCCACCTCCGACCCCTGTAGCGATAAATGGCGAGGCGTCACGTGCAAATTTCTGGACGTGCAGAAGATCGATCTCCGTGGCCTCGACCTAGAAGGCGTTTTCGATCCGGGAACGCTCTGCAACGACCACTCCCTCTCAGAATCCCTCTCCATCATCAATGTCGCCGGAAACGGCCTCCGAGCAGAGAATTTTGCGGCCATCCAAAACTGCTCCGAGCTCACTGACTTAGACCTGAGCTCCAACCAGTTCGCGATGCAGCTCAGAGATTCGATTCCTCACCTCCTGAATCTGCAAAGGCTAGATGTCTCCAGCAACAGGATTTCCGGCTCCTTACCTGATCTTTCGCAGATGTATGGCCTAACCGCGTTTCTAGCTCAAGAAAACTACTTCTCTGGCGAGATACCGGAGCTCGGTTTCTCGCGGTTTCGAGAGTTTAACGTCTCGCACAACAACCTCTCAGGTTCTATCCCTGTCGGTGCGCGCGGTTTGCCTCCCAGCAGCTTCATCGACAATCCGGAGCTCTGCGGCCCTCCATTGTCGAAAAACTGCTCTGCAGTGGCTGCTGTGGAATCCGCTCCCAACGCGCCGCCTCCTCCTCCGCCGCCACAACTTAAAAAAAGTGGCCTCACGAATCAACAACTTCTGATGTACATGGGCTACGTGCTGATCGCCTTCGTCGCGCTATTCCTCATCCTTATATGGTTGAGGAAGAAGGGGAAAAAGTCGAGGCAAGCGGAAGACGAGGCCACAGCCGTGGGTGAAGACAGCATGATCAAGCCCAGTTTCTCCACGGTGGAGCTCAAGGCGAGCAAAGGCGACTACTCCAGCGCAGAGAGTGGGCAGATGTCCACTTCGTTGATCGTGCTGACAAGCCCGGAGGTAAATGGGATGAGGTTCGAGGACCTGCTCAAGGCCCCCGCAGAACTGCTGGGGAGAGGGAGCCATGGCAGTGTGTACAAGGTTATCTGCGAGGAGCGTGGGATGACTCTTGCCGTGAAGAGGATTAAGGATTGGCAGATTTCGAGTGGTGAGTTTAGGCAGAGGATGAGGAGGCTCAATCAGGTGAAACATCCCCATGTTATGCCTGCTGTTGCCTACTACAGCTCTGGACAGGAGAAGCTCATTGTCTATGAATATCAGCAGCATGGGAGCCTTTTCAGACATATTCATGCCAATGGTAATCAATTAACTGCCCTTGGTTTTACAACTGTTTTCCTGTCTGTCAGACGAGTTAAGATTATGATCTGTTGATTCTTGTATGGCCTAATATCTTCTTACCTTTATTCTTGATCAATGTTTCTGTACAACTATTGCATGATCTCGATTTGTTTAAAAATGTTAGGAAATGGAAACAGACAGCCGCTGGACTGGAGCAGCAGGCTGTCTATTGCTGCTACTATAGCTGATGCATTAGCCTACATGCATGATGAGTTGCAATATGATCGGATTCCTCACGGAAACCTTAAATCCTCCAACATATTGTTGAACAAAAATATGGAGCCCAGTATCAGCGAGTACGGGCTGATGCTGGTTGAAGGTCAGGAGCAGAGAATCGGCATTCTTGCCAATGGCGCTCTCCAGGAGGCTCAGGAGGACTACAAGTCCATTTTCAAGTCGGACAGTTACGCCTTTGGGGTGGTTCTGCTCGAGCTGCTTACGGGGAGGATGGTTCTGACCGAGGGGTTGGACCTGGCGAGCTGGGTGGTGTCCGTGGTGAGGGAGGAGTGGACTGCGGAGGTGTTTGACAAGGACTTAATGCGGGAAGGTATCAACGAGGAGAGGATGGTGAATTTGCTACAAATCGCGATCAGGTGCGTGGCCAAGCCCCCTGAGGCGCGGCCTAGCATGAGACAGGTGGCGCTCGCGCTTGGCGCGATAACTGAGGAGGACGAGAGGTCTTTGGACGTGTCGAACCTGTCGATGACTAGATCGTTTGTTGGTCTATAGTGGCAGATCAACATCGGGTCAAAGTTGATAATAGAGAATTTATTATGGGGAATCAATGGTTTATTTATGTTTGCCTGTCTTGACTTAATCCTATAAGGTATTGGACATGGTCTTGGTTTTTCTGTTGCGAGCTATGCAACGTGGATCAAGATTATTGTAAGTTTGTGGTTTTATTTGGATTGCATTTGATAAAGAGTTAGGTATTAAAAGTGTACTAGATGCACAGTTGAGTTGGCCCATTTGGTTAGAAAAACATAAGGTTTAAGTTTGTGGTTGAAAACAAACTTCTTATTTATATTGGCTAAAAAAGACTATTATGCAATAATTACTTAATTGACTTGAAAATAAACTAGTTAACTGAAATTATCTTTTTCTTTCTTTCGTTCCTTTTTTTCTGACTCAAATTGTTTGTGTAATAATTAAGTGCACGATTGCCCTAACAAAATTTCATTTTCAACTTTTCTGAAAGTAAATATACATCATTCGTCAATTAAAAATATGCAAAA
This sequence comes from Monilaria moniliformis, assembly GCA_034509125.1. Taxonomy (NCBI): domain Eukaryota; kingdom Viridiplantae; phylum Streptophyta; class Magnoliopsida; order Caryophyllales; family Aizoaceae; genus Monilaria; species Monilaria moniliformis. The sequence continues at coordinate 2,425 of JAYDZE010580520.1, read as the reverse complement.
GTTTTAGTGACGTAGGTTTTAATAAATTTAAATAGATATTTTTGTAATGGATGAAAAGTCGCATCAAGATTAAATAGTTTAGTTACAGAGATGCTTTATGACAGCTCATACCTAAGTTTTCTTTTATCAATAAGGAGATCTGTGGGGATAAATTATAAGAAATAAATAGAACTTTTTGTTGATTAGGATCGAGTAGATCTGGTGTATGGGGGAGATGAACATACCAGTTAAAACTTTTCATTGCTTTTTGCCTAAGGATAAGTCTGAACTACTAGCTTTAAAGCTAAGTCCAGACAACTAGTATAAGTTGGTTAAGGCAGTTAGATTATAGCTTGTCTATATTGATGACTTATCAAAAGTAATTGACAGTTAGCTAACCTATTGACAGTTGAAAACTTATCAGTTGGACATATAACTATCTCTGTGCAAAATGTGGTAGCTTAGCTACTCGTCTGTGATGAAAACATTTTACTTAACTGATTAGAGATGACAACTAGTTGTGTGGCACAACTGGCCGTATCCGTGATATGCTTGATGCGTATAGTGTGCTATTTGTGATAGCAGTTCAATAACACTTAATGTAAAGAGCGGAAAGTAACATCACATAGAGTTTAACGTCGTTCGGAAGAAATTCTCCTACATCCATGATCTAGTAACACCAGATAATCAACTAACTTTGGATCTCTTGCTTCTGGATGCAAGGTACCTTATCCGCTAAATGGGCTCTTCTTGCTTACGGGTGCAAGGAACCTACAACCTATTTGATCAGTTGTTGTTGTCAGCCGACAAGAACGTAGTCTTATCTTGCTGACAGATACACTGGACGTGATCGAATCTTTCTTATCTTTCAGAAACACTTTGTCACTTGCTTTCCATTTCTAACATTTAATACCTACTTCTCGGGTAAGGGGTTAGGTTGAGAGTAGTTCCAAGTAAGTGAGTAAACTGTTACAATGAAGAACAATGATACGGCTCGATTTGCTCAATCCAAGCTTAGGTTGCAAAGCTAGCTTAGATCTAAGGGAATATAATTGTGAACTCAAGTAAAAGCATGAAGGACATTTAGACGATGATTCCATTTTTGATAATTGTGTTGTTTCTAAAATAATTGAGAGTTTGGATACTTTGAGCGCTTTAGACGTTATAGTTTCGCAACAATTTGGTAACCTTCAAAGGTTGAAGATCTTCTTCTATTTATAGCCCTCGATCTGAAATATTACTGTTGGAGGAACACAAATCAGATTTCAACCCATGACAGTGATATTTTTCTCATTTGAATTACATAGGTTATTGTTGACCTGCCACTTTCATGGTCTGCAACCTAGTCCAATATCCCTGCAACATTAAATTTATTTTGCAGATGCGTCAGAGTATGAAAGATCACTTTTGTAGCCGACGAGATAAAGCTAGGTAGATATGAGTTGTTTGTTTCCTTGCTGTATAGATGTCGGCTACCTTTGAGCTAGCTGTTTATGATATAGATGTTGCGTATAGCTAAGTCATAGTTGGCTGACCGCGTCATTCAGTTGGTATCATATCAACTGTCATCTTGCATGTTGTATTTTCTTCTTATTGTTTCTTCGAGTCCTCCTCAGCTGTTTCATGGTTTTGCATCCATAATTGTTGTGAAACTGATACTTCGGTGATCAGTTCTCTCTTGATTGACCCCTATCAATTTAAAAGGACTTACCTTCCTAGCATTTGAGTTGTGACCTATTATAACACATGATTAATTATCGGAGGTTTTGGTGTTAATAAAAATACTTCAATTCTACCGAAATTTTTTCAACACATTTTTTTACCAAAAAATAAAAAGTTACACAATATGGTGGACGCCTTTTATAATAATTATTGCACACTTTACGTTGACGGATGAAGTATTATATACACTAATTTTATTATTTTAATTGTCAACAAAACCTTATTCTAGACTTAACGAAATATTAGTTATTGGGTCGCGCCCACGAACAGTGCGCGCAGGGGTCGAAATCGGTCCGATACATTTTACATTTTTTTAACAGTAACTTTTATTCATTAAAATGGTAACTTTTATTAAGTACACCTACCATTATTGCAACAATTACTTTTAATCACAAATAGGGCCATTTTTTATTTTGTAATACACTGTAACTTTTATTCATAAGAATAATAATTTTTCATAAGAACAATTATTTTTATTCATAACAACAACTACTTTTAGCATAGTCACTTTTAACCAATGTTTTAAAAACCGGATCGGTGAGCGAACCGGCGAAACTATCGGTTCATGGTTCAACTGGTCTGATCGGTCAGACCACTGGTTAAACCGGAATACTGCAGCAAATATATATAAAAATATTTAAATTTGATAAATGATAAAATATAATTAACTATATATCACACAAAAAATATTAATATATATATAATTAAATATATATTATATAAT
>JAYDZE010580519.1:0-29433 GCA_034509125.1 Monilaria moniliformis | reverse complement strand
TCCAACTCTAGAATGTTCATATCTGGCTCTTGTGATTCAACTGTCCGTCTGTGGGATACTCGTGTTGCTAGTCGAGCTGTTCGTACTTTTCATGGTCATGAGGGAGATGTTAATACAGTGAAGTTCTTCCCCGATGGGCATAGATTTGGATCGGGTTCAGATGATGGAACATGCAGATTGTTTGACATTAGAACCGGCCACCAGCTACAAAAGTACAATCAACAACACGATGATAACGAGGCTCCGCATGTAACTTCAATTGCATTCTCCACATCTGGCCGACTCCTCTTTGCTGGATACACCAACGGAGATTGCTACGTCTGGGACACTCTATTGGCGGAGGTATAACTATTTATGCTCTAGTCTGTTGAGCCTCCATTGTGATGGATTGATAGAAAATTAGATAGGTTTCTCAACTTCCGACTTGACTGTCCTGTTAATAGGTTGTGTTGGACTTGGGAAAGCTTCAAAATTCTCACGATGGTCGGATCAGCTGTTTGGGACTGTCCGCTGATGGTAGTGCCTTATGTACAGGAAGTTGGGACTCAAACCTCAAGGTTAGTCTTATCACCCATCACTGCATGCTAGTATGCTTATTTTTTGCATTATGCAGTCAAAACTCCTTTTAGCTACACACAAACAAAAGCATATATGAAAGAATATATGAGATATGAATTGTGAATCTTACTAGTAACTTTATACCCCAACAGATCTGGGCTTTTGGAGGGCATAGAAGAGTCAATTGAGAAGTTGGGAGACTGCTTCTTGTGGAAAATGCGCGCTCTCATCTCTCTCCATCCGAATTTCGAGATTTCTGATGTCCAAGTTGTGGGTTGTGATACCGATATTTGTTTTATTTTCTTCTTGTAATCTTTGTGATCCTTATCAGACAGTTTGAGTAGATAAATGAAAATTCATATGCAAGAGTTTTTGATCAATTGCAGTGAGGCCGAAAGGCAAAAACATGTTACTGTTATTAATAGCCCCCATATCAGTATTGATCGAGCCTATTATCTCACATACCAAAACCAAAATAAATCACTTTATGCAAAAATTATCAGATGCAGTTACAGGAATCTTCATATAGAGAAATTAATCTTTTACAAAGCTAGTAGTGAAATTGTCAACAAGCAACAGAGGTTCAACATCTGCTTTCTTCACAAGGCTATAAAGAACAATGTAGACATAAATGAAAAGAGTCACTAACAGATAGAAATGTACACAGAAAAGATATGATTGCAGACCAATTATATGACTTATGATTTGTAGGAAACTACTGCAATAGCTAAGACCAACAATTCTGTACAATTTGGCAAACAAGTATTCTTCCATGCATTCATGGAGGCAAAATTTCGACCTGAAGTCGCATAATCAAAATTGATAAATACGCTGCTCCAGGCTACTAATGATGCTCATGATTCTTTACCAAAATAGTGTCAAAATTCTTGCTCCAATGATCTAGTTCGCAGAAGTCAAAAAACGAAAAGTGGAACAAGCAGACTGAGGTTTTGTGATGTTGGGATATATATAGTTGTAGAGGAACTAGTCTCTCTAGTGTCTCTTGCTTTTGAGCATGCTCCATTGGTTGATGATATATGCTATTCCTTCTTTTAGAGTTGCTCTTCTTTGCTCTTTGTTATTCCACAGCTCGTTGATTACATACCTACCACTTGCATTATACTCGTTAGCCTCCATGAGGGCTGTTGTAACTGCTTGGTAGGCTTCTTTGCCTAACTCATTCCTCAGTAGTGTCAGTTCCTCATCTTCTTCATTCAGGATTGTCTACACCAAATAGTCAAGAGAAGAAATCAAGTTGTTGAGCAGTCAATGATGGGGAAGAAAATACTAACACATTATCTGTGGATTTTAAAGAATCAAAAGGCCATTTAGGTAAAGTCTATCAACATACTTCTAGGAATTGGCTAAAATTCATTTTCTGTTTCTCAAAAAAAAAAAAAAAAAAAAAATCATTTTCTAACACAATTTTACATATCAAAATCACCTGCATAAAGAATGCTTTTCATGTGCTTTGAGACTAATTGGCGACACATACTAAACATGTCATTTTCTGTTAATGGGGATAGTGTGTATAATAGTTCTGCAAATTAGGAATCAGCAATACATACCTTGAAACTTTTACCACCTTCAATTTGGATGATCTTGAAAGGGTGCCAATTAGAATCCCTTATGCGACTATTCCATCTTGTACAAAGTTCAACAGCTCTGAGCTCTGTCTCATTATCCAAATACATCCTTTTGGCTGCTGGTAGAAAGCCTTTACTACTTAGCTCTCCCATTCTCTTGACCCCAATGATGCCCCGAGCCGACTGGTCTTTCATTTCCTAGCAGAAAAATTTCTTGTATTGTTTAACAATTGACAGAAAATTGAATGCAGAGATAGTATAGATGTTACTGAAGTTTGAAGTTTTCTAGTATCATTTGGGGAATATTAGTGGGCAAGTGATGAATTTTGTAGCTAGAAGATACTACATCAAAAGTAAGCACTGCATGCATTATATATTCTGTTCCAATCACCGCATAAAACCCTCTTTGTTTATTTTGTAATGGAGCACATCATCATCAAGTACATAGAGAATGCAAATACTTCTAATTTTGTGATGTAGCAGCAGAACTATAGCAAAGTTAGCGTACTCCTAGATGTTAACTTATGTTTATAGAACATTAAATATGATGTTTAAGTATCAAATATGAATGAAAATGTTGATTGCTTACATTTATTAGTTCCTTCCGAGCTTCTTGCAATTCATCATTGCTATTCCGTTCTTTGACAATAAGGGCCTGACTGAGTTTATCAAGATGTTGAAGGTCTTCTTCCTTCTCTTCTAGTTCTTGCTGTATGGCACAAAACTTTTCTGACATGTCCTTGTCACCATCATCTCCCATGTGTTTTACTACTTGCAGATTCCCCGTGAGACGTTGTATCTCCAACTCCAGTGTTTGCTTTTCATCAAGTTCCCTTTCTAAGTCAAGCATTTTTCTCTGAAGTTTCTCTTGCTCTCTCTAAGAGAAACAATGAAGTTAAGTATTGATAAAAACCTTAAATTAATTTCTCGAGTTATATAAAAAAGCAGCACCTTATGCTCTTCTGCCAAGAGTAGCATCTCTTCATTTGCCCTTTTCAATTCCAAGATTGCCATTTCATTCTACATAAAAAATAAAGTTTTATCATCACTTTTGCAATAAATGAAGTCATATCTAGAACATCTTTAAAATTCAATATACTTGAGGATAGGTACAAGATCAAGCTACACGTGATATAACCAGCCTTAGCATGATTAGATATTGACTTAGCCATTGATAAGGTGAGGTTCTATAACACTTACTTGATTAAATAGTCATGTTAGTGTCTACTTACTAAAGCTAAATATTAAATAAATCTACTTGTAATTTGTCCTGTATTCCAATATGAATGTGAGATGGAGGATGGTAGATATACCTGCTTCTTCCTCTGAACTTCCAATTGCATGGTGATTCTATCACGGTCCTGGAGAACTTTTTGGAGTTGATCACGGGCACTTTGCTGCAGTTTTCTTCTTTCTAATAATAGATGTTGCAAAAGCAATATTTATTTATATCAGATTTATTTCAGAACTAAAAACTGAAAGACCAGAGAATAAAAGAAAGATAACAACAGAGAGAAATAGATTGTTAGAGAACCGTAATCTACACCATAAACTGCATATACCTTCATTGAAAGCTTGGACCATTTCATCCTTTTCGCCGATCACACTGCTAAGGGATATGGAAGTTTCTCTATATTTGTTTTCCATTTCTTTCAGGCTCCTGTTTTGTACATCTATTGTATTTTCCAATTGGGAGACTAGTTTGCTATTTTTAATCTCCTCTTCCTTTTGACATTGTGCTATTGACTTCAGATCTCCATGCTTCTGCAGATGGTCACCAACAACATTTTCTGAGTGGAAATCATCATCTCGAGCCACCCAACCATATAGCTTCTCTACATTCTCTTCATCCCGAATGTAGTCCCTCTTTCCTTGATGCGAAGCCTCATAAGCCTTCTCAAACCTTAAGGCATCATATAGTCCGAGCCACTCACGTTTAAACTCTACTATTGCATACCCAGAGTGACCTTTAAAGTTCCACAAAGGGATTACCCGCCCAGGATTGAGCCCCTCCTTTCTTAGCATATCCCTAAGTTTGGAGCCACTCTGTCCAATATAACGCCCATTGTTCCACTGAACAGGAACATTTGCCACGATTCCCATCCATGGCCATACATAGAGCTCATTCATGTCACAGTTATCATGAAGAGCTCTGTCATCCACTTCACTCGTTGATGAACTATTTCCACCATTTATTTCTTGCATATACTTCTTCAAACCCAAATGTCTTCCCCTGTCTTTTGCTTTCCTTTTACTCAATCCCTGGCTTATCCCAGCTGCATGCTGCAACAGATCCTTAAAGCAAAATATCTGCTCCTTTTTCTGAGTGCAGTAGGGGCACTTGTATTCATCATCTGACACACTGATAATGTGGCTCGATTCCTTCAATCGGAGATAGCATGAAACGGCATACTCTTCTAACTCAGAATCACTTATATCAGTATCCCCTTCCGATAAGTTAGACATCTTCAACAATACCTTCATTAATTGCACAATGTGAGAATATTTATTAGGGATAAGATTTGATGCACAAAGAAGGTTGAAAACACAGAGATGACGCTGGTAACAGCTTAGTTGAAATGACAATGTAACATTGAGATTTTCTTATTTTCATTATTTTCAGGTCAATAGCATCATTGTGGAGGAGCTGTAGTTCAAATCCAAACACCAGAAAACTTTAACCTCATCTACTTATTGCTAATTTCTTAGTGGAACAAAATCTTAAAACAGGGCATCAGCACCATATTATACCAGCAAGCAGGTAAAACACAGAAATTCGACTGCAAAAAATTTCTGTCAACCGATTTCCAGCCTCATCATCTTCCTTATTAGGATTACAAGAAGAAAAAACAAACAACAATAACCAAGAAGAGAGAAAACAAACAAAAATAACCAAAAAAAAAGCTGTGGAAATTAAGAAAATGCACCATCTCTGTCAAAATCGAAACACCATTTCAAAGTCACGAAAAAAAAAATGATTGGATATTGATTGGTTACGATTATCCACAGACTTAAATTCACAGCATCGCCAAAAACCAAATGCAGTTCGAACGAAGGTTTTGTTATTTGTACAGAAAGAACAGAGCGTCGTCAATACACACCATATTAACCAGCAAGCGGTAAAACACAGGATTTCAACTGCAAAACTCTTTATGTCAACCGATTTCCAACCTCATCGTCTCCCTTATTAGGATTTCAGGAGGAGAAAAAAAAACAAAAATAACCAAAACATAAAAAAAAAAATATACTGGAGGAAAATAGAAAAATGCATCATCCCAGTGTAAAAATGAGACACCATTCAAAATTTAACCAACATATGATTGAAGATTTTCTATCGACAAATATAAAATCAAAACCAAAACGGAAGGTTTCTCATAGCGAGAACAGAGCATGTCTCTAGACGCAAAAGCACCAAAATTCGAAGAGGTTAACTGATTAAACTTACAAAATTCGTTTCAAAGGGAAATAATGTACCTACGCTATGTAAAGAGATCGCCTCGGAGAAGAGAAACAAGGCGAAGTTGCGACTCTTAGGGTTTCAGAGGTTTATCTATGAGGCAGGAACTGCGGAGAGTTGCGCAGAGATAGAGCTCATGTAGCATGCGTAGATGGCTGTAACATGTATCTGCAACTTTTCCGTCGTCTCGTCTGCAAAATTCCTTTCATTTTCGTGTTCCCTTTTTTAGTAATTTAAATAGACACGTGGCGGCTCATGATTGATCGGCTGATAGTAAGCAAAAGGGTATGAATTCTCACAAACCAAGGATATTTTTTGCTCACAATTAAGGGTGAGCAAAATACCCAAAATTCGAACCGAACCAAATCAAAATTTAAAATTTGGTTCGTTTTTTTTCGGATTTCGGTTCAGTTCGATTTTGATTTTTCATAAATTTCGGTTTTTCAATTCGGATATACTATAAAGCGAAAAATCGAATTATATTTAATATTATATATATATTAATAATATAATAATAACTAAATATATGTATATATATTTATATATTTAATATATACATATATTTATATTTTTACATATATATATATATATATATTATTTATTTCATCGATAGGCATGCACCATTCTGCTAGTTCTTCTCAATCACTCCAACTGTTTGCAAAGTATCAGTTTCACGAGAGCTACAAAAAGCCAAGACAACAAGACCAAAAATTATAAGTAAGTTATATTTTCATTTTACATAAAATAATTAACATGACGAGTACATAACATTAGAAAAGTATAGTCGAGAGCTTTCCAACAATACATTCGAATTTCACATCGAACTCTGAAAAATCAATATTGGATAATGAAATTCGAACTTATGTCAAATTCCAAAAATTTAAAAGTTCATGTATTTTTTGACTAAAAGAGAGTTGGTGAGAAACCAAAATTTTGGTATAATTCATATATTTACAGAGAATTAATTTATGAAAATAGAAAAAAAAATGATATTTGTTAAATTTCTTTAAACTGTGAGTTTAACTTATGTTCTGATTTTAATATTAATATCTAATTTCATACTACTTTTATCATAATTGTTTTTATTTTATTTTAGTTTCTGAGATAATCATAGTTATCTTATTTGAATTCCTTTTTTCCCAGCCAGAAAAAAAATTCCGCGACTCGCCAACTAGAAACATACATTTGCCAACTGTAATGTTTTCTTGAGAGAGAAAACAGGGACACTTAAGAGAGAAGACAACCAATTCGAATTTCAATCCGACAAATCCTAAATTGCAGTTCGATCGCAGCGCGCAGAGAGGGAAGAACTGTCACAGAGTCCGAGAATATCCGATCAACTCAACTGAATCAATCGAATTCCGGACGATGCCATCGCGCAGAAGAACTCTCCTCAAGGTTATCATTCTCGGCGACAGTGGGTGAGTTTTCATTCCACCCTTAAAATTGGTGCATTCTTTTCTATCTGGTTAGTATTTGTGCGCGAGAGTTCGAGTATGGGGGTATAATTGAAAAAAAAATGATGTCGATCTTTAGTGAAGAAGGTTTAGAATGTGGATTTGTTTGTCTTTTGGTGTCTTAGGTTTTATATAGACTGATCTGATTTCGGTCACTGCTGTGGTCGTGCATTTAGTGAAAGTGAGAAACGGTGATTTAATTTGATGAAAACTGGAATTCCTTGATTGATTGATTTGTTTATTTAATCTGGTGAAGCTGTATATAGAATTTGGTAGCGTTTAAAGCAATTTATGGAGCAATTCTACCGTAAAGCAAGTATATTATGTCATGCATTCTCACTGTGTACAGTTCTACATGTGTGTTAACATGAATCTACATGTTGATAAATGTGTGTCTGATAGTTGTATTTTCTTGGTTTGATTTGCAGGGTGGGGAAAACCTCATTGATGAATCAGTATCCTAGGCAGCTGGTTAATCCATCATTATATTTGCTAGTGAATTCATCTATTGTTGGACATTTTGCTAAAATTGGTTAAAATTATTAGTTTGATCACTTGATGTTATCCTTGAACGTCCCTTTAAAGATATGTAAATAAGAAGTTCACTAACCAATACAAGGCGACAATTGGGGCCGATTTCCTGACAAAGGAAGTTCAGTTTGAGGATAGGCTTTTCACTTTACAGGTTACTCCGAAGCAAAAATAAAAATAAAAATGGCTACCCTAGAGAAATCTTAGAATTTGACTTGTCAAGCTACTTATTCTTTGTAATCCGTCTTTACCTTATTCATGAACTTGGATATTTTGTAGTCCTTTTTTGCCTTGGATTGACATTTTTCCAATTAGATATGGGATACAGCTGGCCAAGAAAGATTTCAAAGCCTCGGTGTTGCTTTTTACCGTGGTGCTGATTGTTGTGTGCTTGTTTATGACGTCAATGTGATGAAATCATTCGACAATCTTAACAATTGGAGGGAAGAATTCTTAATTCAGGTACCAGGGATAAGTTTTGCCTACTTCATATCTGATTCTACTGGGCCAAACATCTGCTACTCATTCAGTTCTAAATACAGGCTTTTGCATGCATTTACTCCTCCTGTTTGCATTTTTCACTAAGATGAGGAAAGGCGACTGGTTTTGTGTTACTATAGCATGACGTGTTTGATGCTTTCTGTTAGAGCATGATTTATGATCCTTATCAGTCACCTTCTTTACCCTTTGAAGAACCCAGAATAAAGAAAGAAACTAAAGCAGAAATTTCACTGCAGGCAAGCCCAACAGATCCAGAAAACTTTCCTTTTGTTGTGATCGGCAACAAGACTGACGTAGATGGTGGAAATAGTAGAGTGGTGCGTTTCCTCTCTATTTTTCAGCATGTCTGTGTGAGCATATGTGTGTTTGTGCGTCTGTCTGTTGACAGTTTATGATGTTCTATGCCAAAACTATAAAGATAAAAATATCTCACACCCAAGTTTGTAAATGGTGACAGACATTATGCATCTGAGTTATCATTGTTACTTTTAATATATATATATATATATATATATATATTCCCATTGAACTAGATATAGGCTTAGAACATTTCGTACATTAAAGTACAATACTATCATTATTTCTTGGTTTGTATCTCTTCATTTGGATATTATTTAGCATGTGAAGACTTGGGTATTTTTTGAGAATGCTTTGAATGTTATCTTATATATACCATATTCCAAACACTCAAAATAATGATGGATCATATTTTTTTGATTTTGCGTTTGGGTAAATTTAATTAGCTAAAAATTGTTATCTCAATTTCCGCAAATGAACATTGTCATCCCAATGGGGCATATGTCCAGTTTTGTGCATCTGTAGGTGTAGTTTTGAACACTTAGTCTTGCTTTGGAGGTCGCCATGGGTGATATAACTATCAGTCTGCCAGCTATAATGTGCTGATGCTTACTTAGTACATATTTGTTTAAACTGCAATAGGTATCCGAGAAAAAGGCTCGGGCTTGGTGTGCCTCAAAAGGGAATATTCCCTACTTCGAAACTTCTGCCAAAGAAGGCACTAATGTTGAAGAGGCTTTCCAGGTCATTGCAAGTAATGCCCTGAAGAATGGAGAAGACGACGAAATGTAAGCCAACTGTCTCATCTTTTATAGATATATATGGTTGTTAGCAATATGTTTGTTGAGAAGGTTCTTATTCTGGTCTTGATCGTGAAGTTCATGTGGGAAACCCATTATTGAAGAAAAGGGTATCCTCTAGAGTCCAAAATATGAGAAACATTCGTCCTTTGGACCATTAGTTGATATATAAGCGAAATGTTCACCATTTCTTATTTACCTGATTGTTATGTACATAATTTGATTAGATCGCTACACTAGCTTGAATCGTCCCTCAAATTTTTCTACGATTTCTTTGGTTGTAGATACTTGCCTGATACAATTGATGTCGGAAGCAGTGGTGAGCAAAGGTCAACTGGATGCGAATGTTGATTATCTCAGGAAGTAGCAAAAGGCCAACGTGACTAAAGCTTATGTTTTCCTCGTATTGTTTTAAGTCACCTGTGTATACTAGCTATTTATGTGTTATTTCTCATGGCAATTGGATTACATAGTATTTATTCTTAGACAAAGATCGTCATTGAATCTGAGAATTTGTGTAAAGCTACGTTTTTCAATAATTTTTTGATCCAGTTCCCTGCATGTCACTTTACCCTCTGAATCTAGGAGAGCAGCTAATTAATAATTTCATTTCTACATGTTCAAGCATGTTAGAAAAATATAAATTATACAACACACAACTACTACATAACCTTTAACAAACCTATCGAGGTATGAATTCTGGTTGAGAGAAACAAGCCTAAACAGATCGCTGTTTCAAGTGGCGGAGACGTAAATTATGGCAAATTTACAATATCCGGCCGCAGTTATAATCTACAAGACCAGATCACACACACTAAACGCATTCCTGAAGCTTTTTCCTTCCCAATGCAGGGTCCTTCTCATACATGGGATTCTTAAAAGTTGCCCACCTCCCTCCACGTTGGATCATTTTCAGCTGATTTTGATTCCAGTTCGACAAAACGTTCTAGAATTCGGGTGCGAGTAAGTGCGTGCAAAGCATTCTTTAAGCATCAAGGCCTCTTTCACCACCACAACATCATTTTACAAATCAAACCTGATAAGCCATTTTGGGAATTTCAATCAATAAGCATGCATGTAAAGTTAGGTCATAAAAAGAGAAATTTATGCATTTTTTTTATACAAAAGAAGCTTAATGAAAGGGTGAGTTTTTGTGATAAAAATACTCGCTTGGTAGAAGTGCAGGTGTGCAGACATTTGGAGCAGAAGATGATTGGCAGTAGAGTATGGGGGCTACTTCATGCCAACTGAAGAAAGCTTATCTGCATTAGGCTGCATCGAACTTCCTGTTGCGTTTCCAGTCAACATAGTGCTTGAGGTGGGATTTGGTGGCATCATCGGTCTCGAAATAGGAGGCCGAAGATAGTTCATGCCCATTAAGGGTCTAGAAGCCACGTTGGGAAAAGCTGCTGCTGCCCTGTTGGGAGGTAGATTCTGTGAAGCCGGACGAGCTGATCCCGGTGGCATCCCAAATCGTGTTGCAATTATCTGTGCTCTCTCATGGTAGAGTCTCTGTTTCGACCGATCCAACATTTCCCTAACCCTCATTCCGAGGTTTTCCATATCAGCAAAGAAAGCCAACTTGGTCTCCAGCTTGTACAACTGCAACCAAAGCAGCCTAAGCTATACAGGGTGCATATAAACAAATAGAATACGCTTTGTGAAACCCTAGTACGACCTCAATGACAAGAAAAAGAAAGCTTCAAGCCACTGCAGAAGTGCAAACACATTAATCAAAACCAATTTACTTTCCAGGTCTACCTGGGAGGAGTGGTTACATCATATATAAGTGGTCAACAGCAAAAATACCTGCTTTTCAATTAGAAATGTGGAAAGCTGAAGTATTTGATCTTCTTCTTGATCCGCGAGAAGCTTTGCTTTCACCGCTCCAGCTGAGAGGGCAGTCACTGCAGCTCGTTTTAGCTTCTCATCAGAATCAAGATACTTTTTTTTTGCTTCAGACCCTTTCTTTTCATTACCACTTCCTTTAGATTCTCTATCACCTACAATATCGTCAAAAAGACAATGTTATGCAATTTCACCTGAAAATCCATCTTGTGGTTTTACAGGTAATAAGCATATAACTCAAGATGGCTAGTTCAGATTAGCACCTCATTCTACTAAGTAAGCTACACAAAACCCAAAAATAAATTACATTGCAGAAAATCCAGTTTATAGTTCAGGCAATGTAACATTTTTTTTTATCTCACTAATATGAACTGCCTTCAACTGATTCATTGAACTCATTAAGGAATCTAATGCTTATGGCCATTAGACACACGTAAACCACCTTAATGAAGAAAACAAATTAAAAAAGCAAAATGCGAAATCAATACCTGCACTTTCGTCTTTTTCAGCTGAATTTGAGATAACCAACGCATCAGCCTCTTTATTTTCAGAGATGGGTGTCATATCCTCTTCTTTAATAGGCTCTTTAGAGTGAGATCCCTCCACCGCTACAGCTACACTTCCTGCTTCCTTGTCAGAATGTGACTGAAGCTCAGTTTGAGATGTGGAGACAACTGATTCTTCAGCATCTTTTGGTACTGTTTCCTTTGGCAAATCAGAGCTACCAGGGGCACTCTGTGAGTTTAATTTGGCATCTTCCTCCATAGCCACTACATCAGGTTCCTTAACAGTATCGGATCTGTCTGTACTGTCAGGTTTGGGGCAAGCTGCATCCTTCTGGTCCTTAGAAGTAGAATCTTTTCCTCTATTATTTTCTACAGGGGCAGAATCCTTGTTGCCATCATTTCCATCATCAGGTAAAACAACTGAATCAGGATTTTCCTCTAGTTTTTCAGCATTTTCATCCTTGTCCTTCTCAGGTTCATGCTCAGGTGTTTTAGTTAAAATTCTGCAAATTTATAATTAGAAAAAGGAATACAATCAGGTGTGTGATTGGTTTTTCAAATATTAAAATGACAAAGTAACATTGAGAAACACATACTCTTCAGCATCAGCTGTACTCTTGTTGTCATCTGGAGGATCTTCCAGAGGGATGCAGTGCCTGGCTGCAAGCTGCTCACTGGAATAACCACTTGAGAGAGATTTCAATAGGCTACAAACTGATGCATTGGCAATATTAGGGTCCACCAGTCTTACTAGAAATGCAGCCTGTGATAGAGAATATTATCAGGTTGAAGTTGAATGTAAACAAAGTTAAGACACAGAATATTCAAACTAATTGCACGCAATTTTAATTAAGTTTAGTCATCGGAAAAAGATTTCCAGCAAATACAGACAAGAGGTAAACAAAAGAAACGGCAAGCGTGATATGTTAATAATTTAGGAGTGACCGACTAAAAACCACATACCAATGTCATCACAGGGTTACCAGCTTCAGCTAAGCATAATTTTTCTCCAGGTGAAGGAAAAGAACACACAGCTTCAAATGCTTCCTTGAGAGCCTTCAATGCAAAGCTCTCTCCAGCTTCAAGATTCACATCTGATTCTTTGGCCTCATTAACCTTCGAGATATCCATTGGACAGGATGAGTCCTGATTGTCAGTACTCTGGCTTTCCGTTTTCACCGCAGCATCTTTAGGAGCAGCATCACTATCTTTGTCAGCTTCAGGAGTAGAGTCTTTATTACTGATGGAATCCGATGCCCCATTTTCCTTAGGAACATCATTGTTTTCATCACCATGATTGAAAAAAGTATCTTCAATTGGCATTTGAACAAAGTGCAATATACACTGAGCTTTTGTCTTCGTTGCAACATGCTCAGCAATCTCACTCCAGTTATCTCTAAATAATTCTATAGCTTCAAGGAGCAGAAGAGTTTCTTGATCTGTCCATTTCCCTCCACTAGCACCACCAGCTTCTGGTGGTTCCATAAGAATGAAATCTAATGGGGACATATCCGACCCAAACTTCCCATTGTTGTAACACTCAGCACAGAGATCAAAATCTGCCTGTTTACAGGTCGGATTCAGCAATAATAAGTAAACAATATCATAGAAATATGGGCACTCAAGGGCATAAAACTATATCTGTAATGTGACTCTAAAAATGGAAATACATGTCTTGGACATGCTAGCAGAATGAAGCAACACTAAATACATAGTCATGAAATTAGCCCAAAGAGCTACTGACCAGATAGAAAAAGAAATCAATTAATTTGTTTCTATAACAAAAGCACTGCCATACTTCTGAACAATTATATAATGATCCAGGGTTTCCCTTCCAGTGAATATAATTTAATTAGTTTGAAGGAACAACTACAATACCTTTTCAAATGATTACAAATTCAATCTCAATAATAACAACCAGATATCCTAAGATTTTATCCATCTTTTGATCATAAAGAATTTAAGTGTGGTAGCCTATCATATTAAAGCCTCTACTTCTGAAGAAACTGGAACTTCTGAGTTCCAAGCCATGGTTGTAGCCGAAGGGACCTATTACACAGAAATGATGCCAGGTGCTGAAAGATATCATTAAGCATCCTTATAAATGCATATACACCAGAACAAACATTCAACGGAAAGGAATTTCAATGTCAAAGACAGGAAACCTGCTTCTGGCAGTGATATCGCTTCCGTGAACAATCCGCTGAACATGAATTGCAATGGTACTCGACAGAAGGACCTTCAGACTTCACTAGTTCATCAGCGACGACGGTTTCTGGAAGCAAGCCAGACGACACGGACGGTTTATTCATGTTTATCCTGGCAACAATTGGATTCCATGATTGCACTGCTTCAAACTTAAAGAGTTTTTCAACCAATGATTCAATATTCCCAGATTCATCCTTATTAACATCCACATCAACATTTATAACAGCAGGCTCCTGGTTTGGGAAAGGATGATAATTAATCAATCCCCAG
Organism: Monilaria moniliformis; assembly: GCA_034509125.1. Taxonomy (NCBI): domain Eukaryota; kingdom Viridiplantae; phylum Streptophyta; class Magnoliopsida; order Caryophyllales; family Aizoaceae; genus Monilaria; species Monilaria moniliformis. Next base: position 15,414 of record JAYDZE010580519.1, on the reverse strand, counting down.
TAATCCAGAAACTCCATCAACTCTTGTCGAGCATCCGGTTCCCCAACTGTAAGTTCGGACAGATGCTTCAACTCAACTTTTGTATTAGGATCCAGGTGAAACTTTTTCATTATCCAATTGCGTATCTCCATATATGTTTCAGGAGTCCTATTTTCTGATTTCCCATTGAAGAATGAAGGCAGCATTCTCTCTTCCAGTGGATGGGTTTTTGTCCATGAAAACCAACCTGAAACACAAGTAAATTTGAAGAGAAAATGGACGTGTAATACACCCATAATATATATTTTATCAAAATATTCTACCGAAATCCAACACCAAAAATGATTTTTGGAAATTGCTAACAGAAGATTTATATGGGAATTAGAATGTTCGAATTATCCTCCCACAAAAACACTGACATGAACCAGAGGATAAAAGAGAAAGGTCTTTAAGAAAAAGAGGCTGCATTTACACCTGAACTAAGTTTTTCTTGATCTTTAGCCACTGATACAATGGAAAGTAGCTGTAATAGCACAAAAGTTCAGAGCAGAATGCCCTCGCTGACCTCTATCAGGTATTACTCTTACTTAATTACATCCTCAGCGAATAAACAGAATTGCTTACCCAATACTTCCATTTACATTCCTCATCAAAATCCAAAAGTTGGGGAAAAGATCAAGCTTTTATTATTAATGTAATGACTAAACTAGCGGAGGCGGCAAATTCAATTCCCTAATTCTTATACGAAAAAATGTCGGTGAAAAAATGTCCAATTACCTTACAAAACCCTAACCTCCAGGAACCATAGAATCAGCTCCAGATGTGAATAATTCACCACAAAATGCAAAGAAGACTACCATTTTCCTCAAAATAACCTAACTGCCACTCTAAACCTTAAGTTCAACTATCTTACATTCCAAAGCCTAATTCCCCAAATCAGAAAATTAGAGTGAGCAATGTTGCCCTAAATTCGACAAGCACACGTCTCAATGTCTAAAACAAACAAGCTCGGCGAGAAACAACGTAATTCAAATCACTCACTCACCGGCATGAATAGGCACCACATGAGCACTCGCATCTCTCGATCTAATCGCTTCGTACTCAGCCTCAATCTTCGCCTCCATTGCCTCCCAATTCTCCGTCAGTCTACTCATCTCCTCAGCCCTCGCCGCCGCCGCCTCGCGAGCTGCCGCCTCACTTTTCAGCAAAGCCACCTCAGACAAGCTGTTGCTGTTGTACGGCTGCACGCGTGCCCTAGTGCAGGGCCCGTTCATGTGGATCGGAGGAAAAGGCACCGCCGGAGGCTTCTCCCTCGCCTGTCTCTTCGAAGACGTCGTTTGAGAAGCCAAGCTGCCGCCGCTGCTATTGATGGAGGCCGATTTCCTCTTCAGACTGCCTCTCCGCCGAGACACCGGCTGCTCCGACGGTGAAGCCTCCATCGCCGACGCCGTCGGAGGCGAAATACCGGCGGAGTCTCTTCGCTTTTCCTCCATTGTTTGAGAGCTCCGCTTTCAGTCGACTCGGTAAGATACGTACATCTCTGCTGTATCTATCTATATAAGATTTACCCTCTGCGACACCCGCCTACGGTAATTTTCGCGTTCAACATGAAAACGCTTTGTGCGCCGTTGATTCATCTGCGTTGGGATATCAATGGTTCTGATAGCTGATTTTGTTTCTGAATGTAAGTGTCGATATCTCGCTTGATTTATACAAAATCGCTGAGAAGTTGTAGCGCCTTTTCTAAATGTGCAGTTTGCAAAGTCGCCGTTGACTATACTTGCACATTTAAATTGGAAATATTTTACTAATAAAAAAAATTTAATGTTATAGATGAGTCGAGCTTCTGGTGAGTTATTTAAAATTTTGTTTTAATTTACTAAGAATTGTTCCGATTTTACAAAAATGATCAATAATATTTTCTCATTTATCTTCGTGGTAACTCGAACCTTTTATCTTATTGATTTGAAGAAAAACATCTATCAACTAATCTGTGTTTCATCGTCTATTTGTATTGTTAGTCTGTAAATAAATTTCTTTAAAAGCTAGCTCGAAAATAGAAAACTATTATTTTTGAATTTCAATTTTATGCTTTAATTAGAATGAGTATATTAATTATCTTATTAAAATGTATATTGGCAGAGATGGTTCAAGCTCGAGCAAATTCATAAGTTTGAATGTGTTCACTAAGTCAAGCTCGATCTTGACTCAATGGATAATAATATTCGAATTTCGATGTGGATGCTAATAACATGGATGAATTTGGGAATATTGTGCCATTATGGTTTGGTTACATTTAAAAAGAAAAAAAATCAAACTTCAACCATAAATTATAATTTTCTTAATATATAAATTAAAATATATCTTTTAAATCGTAAACGAAATCAAATTGTACAAATACAATTTTATAGCGTATATGATAATCTTTATTGGCTTTGTGAAAGATAATGGGCAACTCAAAGCTATAGGTTTGGTCCAAATCAGGTCGATAGTTCACCTGCCTATCTTTTTTCTAATAATTGTGGGACATGTTTCATGTTTGGGACAAAAAATGTTCAAAATAATTAACAATGATACCTTAAAGACTGTCACGACCATTTAGTCCTGAACAAATTGTTATTCAAATCTTTAGAGTTTGCATCAACAAAGAAGTTCCAAAGGATGTAAAGCTCCCACTTTGCAGCCTCCTCATTCTACTGGTAAATGTTTCGATTCTTGAGATAGATTAATTGAGACAAAATGAGCTCCATTTCATTTAAATTGTGACAAATTTGGCAGGCAGCTACCAACGGAAATAGTTTGAACAAAATGGAGATGAGAATTGAGCAAGTTCATTCATCACCCCACATGCATCACCACATGGATCCTTCCCTCATTGTATTCTTCTTCGTGGAGGATCTGAAGATAGGAAACAACATTCCAATCCACTTCCCGAGCAGAGACCTATCTTCAGTCTCTGCTCGTTTGCTTCCCAAAGAGGAAGCCGATTGCATTCCCTTCTCATCCCACCAACTCAACCACCTCCTTCAGGTCTACTCCTTCCCCCGGGGCTCGCCTCAAGCCACTGCCATGGAGGACACCCTCCGGCAGTGTGAGACGAGCCCCATCAAGGGCGAGACCAAGACCTGCCCGACGTCGTGGGGCTCGATGCTTGACTTTGCCACAAGCATCCTTGGCTTGGGCGAGATCAAGATTCTCTCCACCACTTACATCACACGATCCGTAGCTGTTTTACAGAAGTATATGGTCATGGGGATCGAGGAATATCCGGCATCAAATATTATGGCATGTCATACGATGCCTTAACCTTATGCTGTTTTCTACTGCCATTACCAAGAGAGCCAGAGCAGGGTGTTCAGCATTTCACTTACCGAGTCGAGGCAGTTGTAGTCTGCCATATGGATACTTCGCAGTGGAGCCACAACCATGTCTCCTTCAAGGTGCTTGGAATCGAGCCAGGCTACTCCCCTGTGTGCCATTTCTTTCCAGCGGATAATTTTGTTTTTTTCTTCTTCGACTGCTTCGATGTGAGCATGAGCTTCAGCTGCTTAGTTATGTACTTCTGTTCTTCAGTTTATCTATGTGTATTCAATTATCTTCAATAAAATTGGTGAGAATAATCTAAAACTACTAATGCAACACAAATACAATGTCAATGAATTCAATCTCGTCTATTGATCAAAAGGAAGATAATTTGATTTCATCTGTACTGTAACATATCTCTGCAAACTTGGGGTCAATGAAGGTACAAGCTCTAGTACAAGTTGGAAATTTTTAGCTGTAGAAATACAATATGCATCACGACTCAGTGGAAGTCTTGTTTTTCCTCGACCTCTTCCTTTTCCTGTTTCTTGTGCTGTTATCACCATCTCCTTCCTGCGACCGAACTTGGCTTCTCATCTGATCAATGACATAAGTGGATGGGGAATAATTAACAGAAGCATTACAACAACAAGAATACGTGCAAATATATTTATGGGATTATTTATCTACAGCCTCATTGCATGTATAATTGGTTGCACAGTATATCAATTATAATCATGCTAAAAGTTGCAACAAGAAACTGATTGGGTTGGTGTGTATTTGAAAAAAGGACTGATTGACTATATGCCAAGTTTTCTTTAGACTGATTGAAGTTTAATTGCTCACACAGTTGAGGCACTTCCACTTCCATGATTAGACTCAAGTGAAATCAGCAATACAGTAATTGGCATTTACAAACTCCAAGAAAGAGATAAACCTAAGTCTATAACCATTTTGAGGTAGAAAAAAAATACTCCTAGTTGATTATCAGCAGGCAAAGAGAACTATATGCCATTTTAGATGACCTTTTCTGAAGCAGTATCTGTATTTCCTTGTTTCTTTTTCTTCTTGCACGAGAGAGGATTTGGGCCCTGGACAAGACAACAATAGTTCATAGACAAGGTATTCATTAGAAAATACTTAGCATGGTTGACAGTTTGAGATATATATACTAATACTATAAAAGAAAGCAAGAGTGAGAGTCCAAATATCTAACCTTAGCTCTCTTCCGCTTGAATTGAGCTTTATCGGCTTTATCTATTCTAGTCATCTTAACATCTGTTATGGGAATCAGTGTCTCTAAGATCTTATCTTCTTCTGTTTCAGAAGAATCCCTTTCTACATCATTAGCTACCCTTTTCTTCTTTAACTTCAGCATCTTCAACTCCAACTCAGTCATACGAGACCGTTCCTCTTCAGCAGCCTTTGCAAACTCTTGTTGAAAAGCTGATGGCCGCTCAAGAAAGAGAGCATTTCTGAGTGCATACACTAGAGGCACACCTGGAATCTGCCCGATAAAAGTTAGTAAAGAGCAGCTTGGGAGTATGCATGACTAAGATAAAGTCGTACATAGCATTTAAGATAAGGAGATATTTACTTCTTGAGACACATTTCACATCATTAAAAAATTGTTTCATGTTATTCAAAAAATTGAAATAGGAACCTGTTGGAACTTTTTCCTCAGCTCCGCATCCTGTGTGGCGACAAAGAAATGCTCGGTGTTTTTTTCTCCAATAACTTCTGTTATGCATACTACGGCACTCTTCCGCTTTTCATGATCGCATCTATAAAATGGATACATTATAATTCAGAGACAAAGTTCAAACAGTTCAAGGCACACCAACTCTAAGGTTCAAACTATATCTGGTGAAGGGTGATTTATTATTCATGTGAAAACAATGACTTTGAGGGCAACCAAAAAGGTCTAATAGTGGGATGAGTAAAGAAAGCAAAATATTTAAAAATAAGAGATCTATGAGACATAGGAGAATGACACAGCTAATAATACTTTAATTTTTTTTTGGATAGTTGCTTAATTAAAACCGGCAAGCCATAATAAGCATGTGATGGTGCTTAGCAACTATATCGTCACACCTTGACTGGAATATAGTAACATCTTCAACCACAAATTCTCTATCCTTCACTTATAATGCCCAAAGCCTTCAATATAAGTAGCAATTATGCAACTAATCAAGCTATCCCGTGAGACTTAAAGCATGGTGAATTGAACACTAAATTCAAACAGAATACACTGGATTCAAATGCCATCAGCAAATTCATATGGTGAACCGGTGATGTCAATTTTGAAAACTAACCTTGCAACCATCAGGCTACGCGCAGCATCGACCGTGTCAGAGTAAGAACTGCCAAGGCTTTTCAACTCCGCAACAACACATCTGCACCAAAGAAATATTAAGTCCTTTTTTCACGAAATCAATAAATTAAGCTCGCAATTCGCAGTAAGAACATCCTAGATACAATAACCAAAGAAGAAAAACGCCACATAACGATAATCAATCGGGGCCTGGGGGAGACCTCGTAGTGAATATTTTGACGGGGGCGCCAAGGATATTCATCAATGCAGTATCAGCTGGAGCAATTCCATTTGCTATAAGATGGTGCACGAAGGTCCCGTCGCATAGGACTTTGAACGGCTCCCGGAATCCGAAGCAAGCCGTGAAAAATCGCACAGCTTTGCGGTGCCGCTTTTGTTTGGTAAACCTCATTGGACCCTATTAACTCTACAAACAACGATAGAATCTGAGCTCAGAATAAGGCGATACATGCCATATATTTATATATAAACATAAAATGTATACACAAATTGTCCGTTCCTTACCTTACCGCCGCCGGTGAGAGGTGTGACGGACGAAGGGTTGGCGAAGGAGATAGGCTATGGGTTGAGATGAGCTAACTGAGAAAGAATGAAGCTTTTACAGATTTTGGGGGCTTAAACCCTGAAAAACTTGATGATTGATTTGCAAAAACCCTAAACCTGCGATCGAATAAGAATTGGGGATTTTTATTTTTATTTTTATTTTTCTAAGATGGGGGTTTAGTGATTTACGGCTCGTATTTGTTAATGGGCCTAGTATGCATTGGGTCGATTTTCAGTTTGGGCCCACCTCTGACTAAAAATGAACTTTATTTTTTTTTCAAAATATGAATATAATTATATGTATTATATAATATGGCAAATTGCCGGAAAAACCACAAAGTTTGTTCAAATTCTGGTATATCCCGCAAGTTTCAATCTCATTGTCCAATCGTGCTGCTGCAAATCGCATCTAAAATGCGTTTGAGTTCATTTTTCAACTGAAGAATTGCTCAACACATTTTAGCTCTTCTAAATAATACAAAATAAAGACTAGAGATTATAAAGATTATAATCTATAAAATATAGATTATAAAGAATTGTTCTACCATTATTTTCTTCTCAGCCATAAATTTCCAACGAAACATACCAATAATGTTTTTTTTTCAATTAATGAATAATAAATTATAGTATTAAAATAAAATAAATTATTTTATTCTATTCACCCTTAAAACTGGCTGTAAACCATTTCTTGAAAAAATTATCAAGATCCCAACAAAACATTCAATTTTCTTTTTGTGTTTAGTAATTTAACATACAGAGCTGCATTTTTATTTATCCACAAAAAGCCCATGAATCAGCACCAACATTTTTTTTAATAACAAAAACGAATAATGGTGAAAACTGAAAAGTAGAAAAGCAATATGGTTTTTAAAAAACAACATATGAAATAAATATCCATTACGACTAAGGGCATGAGCTAGTCATAAACATATATTTAAAATATTAGATTTCATAGATAATGAAGTAGATAAGACGTTATAAAATTTTTGTCCTATAATTAGAAGGTCGGAGGTTCGAGTAATTAGAAAAGGTCTTAAGTTCTATTATTGCATTGTTTGTCCTATAACTAGAAGGTCGGAGGTTCGAGTAATTAGAAAAGTTCGTAAGCTCTATTATTGCATTGTTTGCCCTATAACTAAAAGGTCGGAGGTTCGAGTAATTAGAAAAGATCGTATGTTCTATTATTGCATTGAATTATTTGTATCAAAAATATTATGCACGCATATTTTTGTAAACTGATAAATAAATACGATGAATATAATAATCTCAACAAAATAAAATGAACAAGTAATCGGCTCTCATTAAAGTCGCGAGCTCCTAAACGCGATTTGTTTTATTGTCGCAGAGCAGAACCGAAACCCCCAACACAAAACAGTATCCGTTTCTTCGCCATTTTCGTTTTATCGTCGGAGGATGGTGACGTCAGCAATGGCGACGCCGCTTAACATGTCGATTCCTTCTCCCCGTGCCAAATTCTCAACCTTCCGGCTGTTTTCCCCGAGGTAATTTTTCAAAACGATGTCGTTCTTCTGTATTTTTTTAATTCTAGCATATTGAGGGAACTGATTTTCCCCCTTTTTTGAACTGGTATCTTTTCTTGTTGTGTTTTTGAGCAGAAACTTCAGTTTGAGACCTGTAATTTCAGCTCTTTCAAACTCCTACGGCGATTCTTCATCCATCGGTATGTGCTTTGCAGTCATAGTGTTTTCTGATAAAAAAAATAAATTAAAATCTACGTTTAGTTATGATGTTGAAATACAATTGTGATTACTTATCTTATTTGGCTGCTTTATAGAATTTTGGCTAAATAATTCATCTTTTTTTTATATCATTTATTGGGGGAATGAGGGGAGTGAGAGTGATTGGTGATGACAAAGAATGACATTTGACCAGAGTTTTAACGTGATATTTCCAGGGTTTTCGAGTAGACAAAGCAAATTGCCTCTAAAGCTTGAACAGGATGAATATTCTAATCTGAGGTTAGTTTTTATGTTTTTGAGATATTGTTCATATTTCTATAAGTGTAAATCGAGAAAAAGAAACTTTTCTGTTTTAGATGGAATTTGAGTTGTGTTTGAGGAGTGGGGATAATTCTGAAAATCTGTTTGCCGAGATATATTGCAATTTTGGTAAAAGGTTCCATGCTTGATACTCTTACTAATAATAATCATGATCGAAGATAGCAATTGCTTTAGTCTCTGCTTTTGTACTTGCATAACATGTAGAAAAGACAATAATAGCACCACATAGTTATCGTTGTACCTGGAAATGACTAAACATGTAGCTTACATATATCATCCTGACTTTCCTGGGTGTTTGAGTAAGGACAGGTTTATGCTTAAGAACACAAAGTCACAAAATAGCTTAGTTTATCCAACCAGTTTTCTCTGAATTTATTTGTGGAGACCTGAAAGACAAAAGATAGACCGCATCAGATTGTAAATTGCTCATAATTATCTATATGATGATATTTATTGCAATGTTCAAAGCTTTTTGCTTGCGCCCATACTAGCTTCGTTGTGGTAGAACTGTATTTAGCATAAATTTTATACACAAACTCTGATACCTGAAGAAAATTCTGCTTTGACGAAATTATGATGGTTATGATAGTTGTCAGTGGCTGGATGTAAATTTCTCGAAATGGGGTGGACATCTGTTTTTAGTCCTATTTGTCTGATATTTATATTGGCTTAATGACTTTCTATTTCATCTTTCATCAATTCTCATTTCAGTCCTATTTGTCTGATATTATATTGGCTCAATGACTTTCTATTTCATCTTTCACTTGGAAATATTCTTGATTTCTTTATAGTTGTTTATTTTAGTTACACGTTTACCTTGATATCTCCTCTATCAGTAATGCTGTTATAGAAGCCAAAAAGGGAAATCCGCCAGTTATGCCAGCAGTGATTACTCCAGGTGGACCTCTGGATCTTTCTACAGTATTATTCAGAAACCGCATAATCTTCATTGGGCAGCCAATCAATTCACAGGTAGCTCAGAGAGTGATATCTCAACTAGTGACTTTGGCAACAATTGATGAAGAATCGGACATTTTGGTTTGTACATATAACCTTTAGATCCCATACAGAATATATCTCGAGCAAAAGACTATCGGGGCTTATCTGAATGAGCTGGTGATGTGTATCCCTTTTTTCTTTCTTTATCAGATATATCTGAACTGCCCGGGTGGGAGTACCTACTCTGTCTTGGCAATATATGACTGCATGTCCTGGGTAAGATAGCTAATTTGATTGCAACTGGTTTTCATACTTCCTCTCATGTTCAATGAATGTTGGAGTCAAGGCCCATCTCACCATGCATCTTTTGCTGTTGCTTTGGACTTTTTGTAATGATAATTTTTGCATTTACCTATTTGTTCAGATAAAGCCCAGGGTTGGAACGGTATGTTTTGGAGTAGCTGCAAGCCAAGGTGCTCTTCTTCTTGCTGGTGGAGAAAAGGGAATGCGATATTCCATGCCAAATGCGCGTATTATGATACATCAACCCCAAAGTGGGTGCGGGGTATGAGCTAACCTATTTATGGGTGTTTATTTTGGAGGAAGATTTTAGGAATAAGTCACCACTTGTTAGATTTGACCTAGGCACATGGAGAGTTAATCATGAAGAGGACCAGATAACATAATATTTTCATCCCAAAGTATATCTGCGTTCATGAGTTCACAAATTATGGCACCAAAAGTTTCTTTTGCATAGAAAAGAGAATCAATAAAATGAAGCTGTAATCTTGTCACTGACTTGACAAAGTATTATACTTAATCTTCTAGTGTGGGCTACTCATATCATCAATTTAGTCCTTTCAAATAGATTCTAATTCATTTTGACTATAGATCAATCTTGTGCTCTAGTTGGCATTAAGACTCATTAGAACATACTGTGGCCAGAAACTTGCCCTTCTCTAGACCAACCCTGACCATCTTTGCTACTATTTTGCAGCCCTTCTAGAATAGAAGGTAGTGGATGTTCCATGAATCATGAGAAAATTTTGAACTCTTTTAACTTTAGTATGATGGAAATTTTATGATTTCATATTTATTTAGTGTTCATTCCATTTATATTTCTTCTTGATTGATTTATTTATTTATTTATTGTTATTTTGAGCTGGCCTGCTAATTCTGGTTCTAGGGTCATGTGGAAGATGTAAGACGCCAAGTAAATGAAGCAGTTCAATCTCGTCATGTAAGTATACTTTTCTCCCTTTCTAACATTTTAAACTTGTTCTAGATTATTATAATTTTGCTGGATTTTATGCCAACCAGAAATCTGCTTCTGCATGCTTTTCTGATGTATCATATTACTTTAGTAGATCTTGGTATGGTAGGTGTTGGAATCTTTCCCTCAAGTGCCTAAAATATAAAAAGGTTTGATGATACCTCTGACATGCTTCTACAACATCAACTTTCTTTAGAACCTTATTAAGATCTATGACGTCTCATGATCTACCAGTATAGTATTTTCTCTGTCTAGCTTCAAATAGTGCTAGGATAATTGTATGTCTTGTGGCGTTTTCGTCTTAACTTAAATTTGTTAGCTATATCTTAAGAGGAAATATATTACCTGAATTTTTGATGAATGTACTGATCAACGCACTCAACAATATGTGCATCACTACCATCTGATTTAGCATGCATTATATCAGTCTAACTTTATCCTAATGGCCATTGGATGCAGAAAATCGACAAAATGTATGTTGCCTTTACTGGCCAATCTCTTGAGAAAGTGCAACAGTACACAGAGAGAGACCGATTCTTATCTGTGTCTGAGGTGATGTTTTGCTGCCTTTTGTGTATGAATTATGATTCGAAAATCACTTCTCTGTTTTCTAGAAATTTTAAAATGTTAGTAAAAGCTAGGTTTGTGAGGTAGCAACCACAAGGTGATTTTATCCAATATCAGAGTGGGTGGTTGTGGATGAGCAACTAGAGATGGTATGGAGAAATCGAGTAAAAAAAGTAGCAGTATAAAAGAGCTCCCTCCATCTATTGATGCAATATGAGACTTCGTATTTATCCTATGATATATCCAGTCGCTCCACAAACTCAATTTTATTGCCAGTTTATTGTTCACTCTAGTAGCCTTACCTCTCTTACTCGTTTGCAGGCCATGGAGTTCGGTCTTATTGATGGGGTTTTGGAAACAGAGTACTGAACTTCAGAGGCATGTTCAATGCTGCTAAATTAGTGCAACTATGCACACTTAGATATTGTCAGGTTTTACATCAATTGCACCGGTGTAAAACAACAATCAGTAAATGGACCTAATCCGTGGCATTCTTACCATGGATTGTGTAGCATCATGGACATTTCTCTCATTTGATAATGTAATGCAAGAAATAACTTTTTGTCCATTCATTTTATTGGATAATTCATGCAGCTGGTTGCTTGCAGCTGCGGTTAGGTTAGGCTTCTTACTAAGCAATTAGATCAAGAATTTTTGCAACATCTAACTGGAAAAGTAGTGTGTGTGTGTGTGAGAGAGAGAGAGAGAGAGAGAGAGAGAGAGATAAGAGATTTGATTGGGTAGCAACAATACAGTAATTGATTGTGTAGCATTTATAGGTATCTCACAATACCAAAATAACATATATAATTCAAAGCTTTGCTGCAAATGTATATGATGTAACAAGTATCTTATTCTTGTAAATAAACCAGTTCATGTACCTGAGACGGGAAGGGGGGATGAGTCAAAAAGGGGATATTAAACCAAAAATACCTGATTCTTACCTATAAATTAATAATTTATTCAATGTCCAGTCACAAATCACAATATTGAAAGTGTTAAATTATGTATGATTCAAAGAATATAGTACGTATGCTAGTTTCCTTCAAGCAAACCTCAAGGTATTCCAGTTGAATCTCCGGCTAAGATTTACCCAAATCACTATAAAGATGACCATCTATGTCTGGGAGAAATCCCTTTTCCATCATTTCTTCCTTAATGAGATCATAGGTTATCCGGTTTGGTACCAATCCTTTCTCCAGCATCTCATTGAGAAATCTATTCGCCTCTTCGAGCTTCCGACTTTCAGAAAAAGCCTTAATCAGTATATTAAACGTCACAACATTTGGCCGCTTCCCTTCTTTCTCCATTCTTTTCTTCACAGTCAAAGCTGCCTTCAGGTTTCCCTGCTTGCAGTAACCAGCCATCAGAGTATTGTATGTAACATGACTTGGATTCACACCCCTTTTAGACATTTCATCGAGTAACCTAACCGCCTTCCTGGTTTCACCACTCTTGCACATTGCGTCTATCCTAACATTATAGGTAACAACATCAGATTTCAAGCCCTTCTCCTCCATCTCATTGAGAAGCTTACGCCCAGCTTCCATGTCTCCATCACGATAATAAGCACCGATCAAGCAATTGTACGTTGAAACATTGGGAGAAACCTTGTTGTCCAACATAAGATTGAATATAGCTACTGCTTCTTCCAATTCACCCACTCTACAATACGCATTTATCAAAGCATTGAAAGTCAACACGTTCAATGCTATCCCTTCGCTCATGATATTATCAAATAACTCCCTGGCTTCCTTCAACATATTATTCTTCGAATACCCATTGATTAATATGGAATGAGTAACAATGTTTGGCTCCATTCCTATTGCCACCATCTCATCCCTCAAACTCAATGCCTCATCAACTTTTCCATCACCACAGAGTCCATCAATCAACGAGTTATAAGTGATCACACTTGGTTTCAGACCCTGGTCTTTCATTTCCTTGATAATTCTTATACCAGCACCCACATTATCATCCTTACAAAATCCATCAACTAGAATGTTATACGTAATTACACTTGGAGAAATCCCCTTCTCCACCATCTTCTTCAACAGTGCATCAGCTTTATACATTCTCCCCTCACCGCCCCTCTTGCAGTAGCCATCGATCAAAGTGTTGTAAGTAACCACATTGGGAGCCACACCATGAACGCTCATATCCTCCACGACGTCACATGCCTTGTTCAACTTTCCAGCCTTGCAGAGCCCACTAACTACCGTATTAAACGTGATCAAATCCATCCCAATCCTCCTCCTGACCATCTCCTTATACGCAAACTCCACATTTCCAGTCCTACCATCTTTCACCAGTGCAGCCAACAGCAAATTACACGAACGCACATACAACTTAAACCCATAATCCCCAGCCCGCATGAATCCCTCAAATGCTAAATCAACCTTCCCATTGCTCACAAGAGCCGAAATCAGCATATCAAATACAACACTATTCGCGCAGACATTATCACTAACAGTCAAAAGGGAGTGACAAAACGTGGAAATTGAAAGGGTTTCTGCTTGTTTCGAAAACGTGTGCAATAAAGACCGAAGCTTGGAGTACTTCTTTTCATTCGCTAGCAAGATAAAGAGTCTTACGTGATCCTCAATAGAGTAGGCGGCCTCGCATCTCTTCTGCGACCATTTGAAGAAGGATATAACCAGGTCTGTGTCGAAATCATCGAATTGGAAGAGCTGGCGTAAGAAATCGGCAGGGGTGGAGGACTGAATGATGGGTCTAAGCTCCGACCACTTTTGGCGGGAGATGATGGATGAAATCCGGAACTGGAAATCCGGATCGGTGATGGAAGGGCGGGCGGCGGCGAGCGTGTGAAGGAGGAGGGATGTCTGTGAGCCGAGCCGATGGAGGCGGAACATCGAAGCGAGTATTTTGGAAGGCAAATATCGATTTGAATTGGCCCAAGTGTTAGTGAATTTGTTTGTCGAATCTATACTCTAATAAAAAAAGCTGGAATGTTAGCTGAATTTACGGGAGGACGGCGATTGTGTTGGCTGCTAGCGTTCCGGCGAGAATTGGTGAGATGGCGGCTGCTTGTTACTACTGGCCGTTTGGCTTGAAATTCAGAGAGACGGCGGCGGCGGTGGGTGTTGAACGGCGAGCCTGTGCCATATTAAAGAGAGGAAAAGAGTTAAGGCGAGATGAGAGAGAGACTATGTTGTGGGCCAAAACTTGGAGTTGAGTCAAATTGAGAATGAGATTTTATTATTGGGCTTACGAAATATAAAAAGGCTTGACCCGAATTAAGAAAATGAATAAGATCTTTTTATTTGCAAAAAGATTTCGAGATTTCAATCTGATACTTCTCTCACCACCACCGATATTCCTCTCATTCGATAATGTGACGCAAGAAATAATTTTTGTCCATTCTTTTTATTGGAAAATCCATGCAGCTGATGGTTTGCAGTTGCGGTTAGGTTAGGCTTCTTACTAAGCAATTAGATCAAGAATGGTTGCAACATCTAACTGGAACAGTAGTGTATGAGTGAGAGTGAGAGAGCGAGCGAGAGAGAGAGAGAGAGAGTTGATTGGGTAGCAACAAACAGTAATTGATCGTGTTGCATTTATTGGTATCTCACAATACCAGAATAACATATATAATTGATGTAACAAGTATCTTATTCTTGTAAATGGCTCAGGAGAAAATGTCACTTGAGATACACCAGTTCATGTACCTGAGACGGGAAGGGGGGAAGAGTCAGAAAGGGGAAACTAAACCAAAAATAACTGATTCTTACCTATAAATTAATAATTTATTCAATTTCCATAGTCACAAATGACAATATTGAAAGTCTTCAATTATGTTCGAGGATACAAGACAAGTCTTCTGAAACCATATTTACTTAAGAATTTTACTAGCACCAGTTAATTTCAAATTGTCACATTATGATCTTAAAAGTGTATCTGCAGAGTAGATAACAACAGAAAATAGTAGAATTGGTCTCCAACAACTTATGGCCTATATTTCAATTATCTATCTTGAAACGAGCTTGAAGAGTTTTAACTGCTGAGATTATATATATTCTGTTTTATACTGGCAGATAGAACATAAATCATCAGAAGCTGATTCATCTGGAAGATTGAAGCAAATATACATACCGTAGTTCTGACGCACCATAGTGTATCTATGGATGGCTTTTATGAAGGCACCGAATTTCATGGACTTAAGGGGTCCCATGTGCCTGCAATATAAAAAAAAGATGAATGAAAAGTTTAGTGTTGCAAATTCAAAAATTATAGATGAAACTTTGAGCTGTCTATTTCATTTTCTATTCTTTTTGCTGCAATAGGAGATATAGTGCTACCGGTTGGAACAACACTTGCCCTCTGTCCATCCATCTGTTTTGTTATCATTGGTTCTTCCAATATACAATAGTATATAAATAAGGGTGGTATAGATTGATGCAACTCAAGTATGATAAGTTCTTCAATATTGGAAA
>JAYDZE010580508.1:0-11184 GCA_034509125.1 Monilaria moniliformis | reverse complement strand
TGGGAAAGAGGCCATTGTTGAAAAAGAGATCTTGAAGATCAACTGAGGAAGGCATTATGTCCAATTTGTCATCTTTTTCTACGGCTTCGCATCACAAATCTGGAGCTTACCTAAGTGCAGGTAGATTCGCTATAGGTACAGGAGATTTTATAGAACTGGTATCAGGAGATGTTTTTGTTGACAAAACGCTCCTGATCAAAGATCTTCTCACAGAGGGTGGTGGTATAAAAGCTTCGCTCATCACACGTCCCAGAAGGTGGGGGAAAACGCTCAATATGAGTATGCTCTATCATTTTCTTCGCTGTGAGGTCAGGAAAAATGCAACTACAAGAAAGTTCGAGACCGTTAATCCACACCCAGGTCTATTTGATCATCTTAAGGTCGGGAAAGAGTACTCTGAACTCATTGCCAGCCATCAGGGGAAATGGCCAGTGATCGCTTTATCGCTCAGGGGTACAGAAGGTAATGACGTACAGACCATTGAGCAGGGCTTCAAAGATATATTAGCTGAGCTGTACAGTAAACATGCTTACTTGAGTAGCTGGTTGTATTCATTAGAAAAGGAAGAAGCAACTAGTGCCAAAGCTGAGTACTTCTCTGACGTGCTTAGAAGGAGAGCGAGCTTAGCCAGCCTGAAAATCTCTCTCTACTTCTTGTCAGAGCTTCTCTATGAATATCACGGCCAGCGGGTTTTCGTTCTACTCGACGAGTACGATGCTCCGCTCAATAGCACTTTTCTCAAGCCTACACTTTATGAAGAGGTACTCAGCTTTATGCGAGGTCTTTTGGGTAAGTGCTTCAAGGATAACCCCTACCTCGAAAAGGGAATCATGACAGGGATCCTCAGGATAGCCAAGGCCGACTTGTTTTCAGGGATTAATAACTTTCAAGAATATTCTCTTTTAGACAAGCGCTATACCGAGCACTTTGGATTTACTGATACGGAAGTGAGCAATTTATTTGCGCATCCATACATCAAGAAACGGATTGAAGAACCTGCTCCCGATCTGGAAGACATCAAAGCTTGGTACAATGGCTATACCGTCGGGGGCATTACTATTTACAATCCTTGGTCTATTATGTCCTGCATAAGCGAGGGTGGTAAGTTAGCTCCCTATTGGGTCAATACAGGCAGTGATACCTTACTCAGAAACCTCCTGCAAGACAGTGATGACTTGATTTATCAGATTGAGCAACTTTTAGCTGAAGATACGATCGGCGTCGAGATCAGCCCGCACGTTAATATGTTGGATACAGATCACAATCTAAAGTTCTGGTCCCTCATGCTAGCTGCTGGTTATGTTACCTTAGCTGGAGAGATGGAACCCAGACCTGGTATTGAGTATCTTTGCCAAGTTCGTATCCCCAACGCGGAAATAAGAGCTGTCTACAAAAGCTTGATCATAGGCTGGTTTAAGGGGCAGGCCAAGTCTACCTATTACACCAATATGATTGGCTACCTATTCCGCGGGGAGGTCAAATCATTTTCGGAACTGCTCAACAGATACCTGGCAGAAGCTACGAGTCTCAGAAACGTAGGTCCCAGTGGAGCGGAGCGGTTTTACAGTGGGTTTATGGCGGGGTTATTCATTGCCATGCAAAAGGATTGGGCTATTAATTCAGAGATAGAGAGCGGTCAGGGGTACGCAGATATGCTGATCATCCCGCGGGAAGAGCATAGTAAGATGGCGATGGTTTTTGAATACAAGGTAGCCAGTAGCAAGGAAAGGTTAGCAAGGAAGGTACAGGAGGCGTTGGAGCAGATTGATCAGAAAGAGTACATTACAAGGGTGAAGGCTTGGTCGCATATTGAGGAGATCGTGAAGGTTGGCGTGGCGTTTTGTGGGAAAGAGGCCATGGTTGAAAAAGAGGTTGTGAAGATTAGCTGAGCAACACATTTACGCGTTTACAGGCAGCCCTCCTGATGTGTGCAATTTCAGGCAAGATGCCTAGATTCGGAGGCAACGTAGAACCTAGATGAGCATAAACGATGAAAATTTTGTGCAGGGCAACCACCAGTACCTAGTGGGTAGCATTACCTGTCGCACAGCGTATGAAAAAATTGCGACTCATCTTGGGAGATCAACTCAACATCCAGCACAGTTGGTTTCAAGAAAAGTGCCCAGACGTAGGCTATGTCATGATGGAGATTCGGCAGGAAGCAACGCACGTAACGCATCATGTACAAAAGCTAGTGGGATATTTCTCGGCCATGCGTCAGTTTGCCGCCGAGCTGCAACAAAGAGGGCATCAGGTTATCTATCTGAAAATCAACGACCGAGACAACGCACAGCAGCTAGACAAAAACCTGGAAGCACTTATCCAGAAACGGGGCATAGCCCGGTTAGAATACCTGCTGCCTGACGAATATCGCCTAGATAAGCAACTTCGGAGCTTTTGTAGCCACACGCACATCGATACAGCGGCTTTTGACACCGAGCATTTTTACACCAAGCGCACAGAGTTAGCCTGTTTGTTCAAGGGCAAAAAACAGCGGAGGATGGAGAGCTTCTACCGACACATGCGTAGGAAGCATCAGATTCTGCTGGAAAAGGGTCAGCCCGTAGGAGGCCAATGGAACTTTGATTCCGAGAATAGAAAGGCTTGGAAAGGCGAAGTACCGCTACCTCCCCCTCCATGCTCAGTCACAGACTGCACAGACATCTTAGCGGACATAGATAGGGCCGGCTTACGTTATTTTGGACAAGTAGCAGCACATCGTTTTCTATGGCCAACTACACAAAAGCAGGCCCTGGAGTCATTGCACAGCTTTTTACAAGACGCTCTTCCCTATTTTGGCACATATCAAGATGCCATGACTACACGTTCTTGGTATTTGTTTCATGCACGTCTCTCGTTTGCGCTCAATACTAAGCTTTTATCACCGCGACAGGTAGTCCAAGCAGCGCTAGTGCATTGGGAAACGCATCGGGCACAAATTGGGCTTGCGCAAATAGAAGGGTTTATACGGCAGATTGTCGGCTGGCGAGAATTCATGCGTGGCATCTATTGGGAATTCATGCCCACCTATGCGGAAAAGAATTTTTTTGATCACCGGGCACAGCTACCGGGTTACTATTGGACTGGAGAAACGAAGATGTCTTGCATGCACCATGCAATTAAGCAGTCCTTGGTACATGCTTATGCACATCACATTCAGCGTCTTATGGTTACGAGCAATTTTGCATTGCTAGCAGGTGTGCATCCCGATGAAGTAGATATGTGGTATCTGGGGGTTTACATAGATGCGGTACAATGGGTAGAGATTACAAATACCCGTGGTATGAGTCAGTTTGCGGATGGGGGCATTGTGGCTAGCAAGCCCTACATAAGCAGTGCCAACTACATCCACAGAATGAGTGACTACTGCAAGACGTGCTACTATGATCATAAGAAGCGTGTAGGAGAAAGAGCATGTCCTTTCAATGTCTTGTATTGGCATTTTTTAGCTAAGCACAGAAAAGTGTTAGGTAATCAGGAGCGAATGCGTATTATGTACAGCATACTTGATAAAATGTCGGATAGGGAGCGGGAAGCTATTGGAGCACAAGCAGCACAGTATTTGCAGAAATTGTCTTCTTTATGATTTTTGCCCTGGGAGCTGTTGAAAATAGGCGGAGGCAGTAGCTGGGTGTTTGAGGATGAGGGAAGTGTCTCCCGCAACCAGCGTATGGGTTGGCTTTTTGGAAGAAACATTTTACATACCTAAGTTGAAAGAAAACATACCTGTAGCTTCGTTACTCGGGACGTAAGGAAATAATTGAATAATATAAATTCAGAAGCATTATGAGGAATAGATACCTGAAACACACAACCTACATCTTACTTTTCGGCCTTTTCTTACAGAGCTGTGGGGTAGATGGTTTAAGCCCAAAAATACGTGAGGGCAGTGAGCAGCTGACTACTCCTGCAGCGGGTCAGTCAGCTACGGTAGCCATACCTGTATCCAGCAGTACAGCTCCAGCAATAGGAGTCGAGCCAAGCCTTGTGTTGCAAGCAGGTACTGTCCCAGAGCCACCTTCCGAAACTTCGGCACACAGTCTATCGCTCCAGACACTACAAGCGCCTGCAGCCAATCCATCTCGCAGCCCAACATCGACTCATTTGAGATCAGGCACGAACTTACCGGAAGAAACCACACAGAGTGAAAAAGGAAAGGAGTCGTACGATACAACAGAAGAAACACGCACAGCTACTTCAGAAGACAACCAGCCACCTGTATCCCGCGTCGCTTTTGGGCAGATATCTCCTGCACTGGCCATTGGGCTGTGCAGTGACACACTTGCTGTGCGACAGACTGCCTGGCAAACCCTTTTGGTTCTAAGTGAATACGCTCCCTTGACAGAGGTTTACAACCTATTGAAAATATGTATGCAGAATGATTCCCCTGATGTACGCCGAGATACCTTCAAAGCGGTAGGTGACCTATGCAAAGGTATTCCCTTCGAAAAAATAGCGACTTTTTTGCAGACGGGGCTGAAAGATAGATCGTTTGCGATACGTCAGCATGCTGTACAGACACTCGCAGCGCTAGGTACAAATGTCCCTTTCTACCAAGCATCGTCCCTTTTGGAAATCGCACTGCAAGACAGCGAGGGATGCATACGTCAAGATGCCCTAAAAGCCCTGGGTATCCTGGCTAGAGGTCATGTCTTTAAGAAAGTCTGGCCTTTCTTAGAAAAGCAGTTAGAAGACATTAATCCATATGTGCGCCAGGCCGCTTGGAATGTACTGATAGCACTGGAGGCAGACATTCCCTGGGCGAAGATTTGGCCTCACTTGGTCATGGGCTTACAAGACCCCCACCAGGGGGTACGCCAAGCTGTATTACAGATCGTCAAGATAGTAGGCGCACAGACTCACTGGGAAAGCATATCGCGGCTTTTGAAAACAGGACTCCAAGATCCTTGCTCTGCTGTACGACAATGTACCCTAGCGGTCTTGGGGGCATTGGGCAAAGATTACCCCCTAGGACAAGTATCTTTTCTATTTCTATTAGAGTGGGGGCTACAAGATTCATCTTGTGCTGTGCGCTGCGATGCGCTCCATATCCTGGGGCAGCTGGCCTGTAACATACCTTTTGTGCAAGTATCATCTCTCTTGCGGAAAGTTTTAGCAGATCAAGCCGATGAGGTGTGCCAGAAGGCAGTCGAAGTGCTAGAAATAGTAGGTAAAAATCAGCCCTGGGCAGAAGTATTCCCTCTTCTAGAGGTCGGTCTGTTAGACAGTACGGATAGGATATGTCAGTGTTCCCTGAAAGCTGTCGGTACACTGGCAGGAGATATACCTTTTGAACATATATCATGGCTCTTAAACAAGAGTTTGCGAGATCACGCTGAAGAGATACGGGCAGAGACACTCAAGATCCTGCAACAACTGGCCCAAAACTATTCTTGGGAGCAAATAGCTCCTTACATAGAAGCAGGCTTACAAGACAGCGCTATCGTCGTACGCCAAGGTGCTCTCCAGGCTTTACAGAACTTGGGCGCAGGGAAGCCTTGGGAACAGGTGGCTTGTTACATAGAGATGGGGTTGCAAGACCAGGATGATATTGTGCGCCAAGATGCGCTCAAAGTCATGAGTGCATTAGCTGTGGATGTTCCTTTTGAAAAAGTATCACCACTGCTGAGCCAAGGCCTAGCGGATACTTACCCCCAAATACGCCAAGATACACTGCAAATCCTGGCGTCACTGGGCGAGCATAACTCCTTGAAGCAGGTATTACCCCTATTGAAACTACCCATCAAGGATAATGCTTCTCGTGTGCGGCACGCAGCCTGGGATGTTTTTATATTTCTGTGTAGGGACATATCTTTCACAAGAATATGGCCCTGTTTACAAAAGAAACTAAGCCATACTAATGGATGCGTACGTCAGGATGCGTGGGAAGCACTGAGTATCCTAGGCGATAGAGCTACCTCCCGTGCACTGGAAAAACTACTTCCCTTCTTCGAAGAAGGCCTGAGAGATGCAAACTATTTTGTGCGTCAAGCTACCTGGCGTGCTCTGGAGAAGCTAGGCAAGGAAATCTCTTTCGCGAAAATATCACCGCTCTTAGCCATGGGTGCAGAAGATGATTCTGTCTCTGTACGTCAAGACGCCCTAAGAACCCTCAAAGCGTTGAGCCAAGGCATAAACTTTGAACATGTGCGGCCGATTTTAGAGATGGGACTACGAGACCGTTCTACCCTTGTGCGTCAAGATGCACACGATATACTGGTGACTTTGTACCGAGATATACCCTTC
This sequence comes from Monilaria moniliformis, assembly GCA_034509125.1. Lineage (NCBI taxonomy): Eukaryota > Viridiplantae > Streptophyta > Magnoliopsida > Caryophyllales > Aizoaceae > Monilaria > Monilaria moniliformis. The sequence continues at coordinate 4,938 of JAYDZE010580508.1, read as the reverse complement.
GAAAAAATATGGCCTTACTTGCAAGAGAGAATAAAATACATTGAAGAATACTTGTGTCAGTATACATGCCAGGAAATACCCTTTGAGCAAATCTATCTTCATTTAAAAAACAGAACAACCGATCCAGATGCAGATATACGTCAGGCCGCTTGGCACGCACTGGGGAGACTAAGCAGCCACGTCCCTGATGAGCAAATTACTGAGGCTATTGGAGTAGGTATACGAGATAGACAGCATTCCGTGCGTCAAACGCTCTGGAAAGCGTTGGTTAGCTTAGGCAAACAGGTCCCTCCGAAAACATTAAATACCTTCTTTGAGATAGGATTACAAGATATTCACTATGGTGTGCGGCAAGCTGCTTGGGATACATTGTCTAAGCTAGGCACCCTTATCCCTTTACAATCCATTTTTTCTTTCCTGAACATGGGACTAAAAGATACACACTATTTCGTTCGGAAGTCTGTTTGGTATACACTCTCCAGCTTAGGCAAACCATTTCCTACTCAATCCATTGTTTTACTCTTGAAGACGGGGCTACAGGATGTGCACCGTGAGGTTCGCCGGTCTACTGCAGAAGCTTTGCCCGCATTATCGAGCCAAAGGGAGGCTAACGTAGAGAAAATTTTCCCTGCGGCCCAGGTAGCTTTGCAAGACCAGGATGCAGAAGTTAGACAAGCTGCTACCAAGGCGCTTATCCCACTAGCCATAGGCGGAGCTAATAGGCGAGAGACTTTTTTCTGCATCATCGAGGCCTTGCGCGATAAGGACTCAGATGTACAAAAGGCTGCCAACGGTGCCCTACGGTCTTTATTGGGGAAAGCAGAATATGTGCAAGAAATCTTGCTTTACATAGAAGCCCTCTTGAAGAATGAGGGTTACGCCGAGACGTATGTGCCTGCTTTGGCTGCATTGGCTACCCTGGCTGGTAGGATGGGAAGGGCATCTATCAGGGTAGATGAGCAACTAGGCGGTTCCTGTGATCGTATGTCACCAAGCAAACGCAGCAGATTCACAGCTTATGATAGCCATCAAGATACAGAGACAGGCTCAGCAAAAGCTGCTAATCTGGTGGCCGATCAGGGCTCACGAAGAAGTTAAAGCAGCTTTATTAGGCCACTAAGCTGCCGTCTTGCATTAACAGCTTTTGGTCAGCCAGTCCAGCTAGCGAAGGATTGTGCGTGGCTATCAGGAAAGCCTGGTTGAGCTCAGCTCGCAATTTGCAGAACAAATTATGTAGAGTTGTGGCGTTTTTGGAATCTAGGCTACCACTGGGCTCGTCGGCAAAGACAATGTGCGGACGGTTAATCAAGGCCCGCGCTACAGCCGCGCGCTGTTGCTCACCCCCAGAGAGACTCCCGGGCTTGTGATGGGCTCGATGCGCGATATCTAACAAAACAAGTAAGGTATGGGCTCGGACTTCTACATCAGCTTTATCATATCCGCCTATATAGCCAGGCATGCATACATTCTCGAGCAAGGTAAATTCGGGGAGTAAATTATGAAATTGAAACACAAACCCGATGTATCGGTTGCGAAACTTGGCTAGCTGATGGGCATCGAGTGCCAAAACATCTTCCCCATACAAGTGCAATGTACCGCTTTGGGGTCTGTCTAGAGTAGCTAGCACGTGTAGCAAGGTACTTTTCCCAGCCCCAGAAGCGCCCATTACCGCCACGATTTCTCCAGGCGCGACACGTAGGTCAATACCTCGTAAGACCGGGAAATGGCCGTGGTACTTATATATTCCCTTCGCAACCAGCATGGTTGGATATACGTTGTAGATTTAGATGTGGACCAGTATGCTTGGCAAAAATACAGCGTAATGACTTGGGTTTGATATGTAAGACCAAAACGCATAGTTTAGTGCGGGTTAGTCACCTGTAGCTAGCGCACGTTGTGAGGGTGGGTCCATGCGATCCTAAACAAGTGACGCAGCCGTGTAAAGAACATCAGCGCTCGTAGTTCAATAGGATAGAACGTCGGATTTCGGCTCCGAAGGTTGAGGGTTCGAGTCCTTCCGAGCGTGCCAAGTGGTCGTGTGTTTTACTCTGTGAGACACAGCCACGGCTATGGCGTAGCGGCTATCAGCTCAGCGCACACAGGGTTAGCCGCTGCTACACATTTGCAGAGGTTGTGTATGCTTGCCATACCCTGTAACCTAGCCCAATGCACGGTGTCGATATTGACGCGCCGCTTCTCTTTGTAGATCCTTCTCTTTGATAGATTGGCGCTTGTCGTATAGTTTTTTACCTCTAGCCAGCGCAATCTCTAGCTTAGCCAGGCCAGCCGGGTTGACGAAAAGTTGAATGGGTATAATGGTGAGTCCCTTCTGTTTGCTTTTCATGAGCTTGTCCAGCTCTCTTCGATGTAGGAGTAGCTTGCGAACACGCGTCTCATTATGATTGTGTAGGTTACCAAATGCATAGTGCCCAATATGCATATCTCTGACAAAAAGCTCCTGATGCGCAAAAACACAATAGGCCTGCTGTATGTTCACTTTACCCCCCCTGATGGACTTAATTTCGGTACCCGTAAGTGCCAGCCCCGCTACATATTTGTCGAGTAAGCTGTACTCGAAGCTGGCGCGCTTGTTTGTAATCGTCGGGGGTTTAAGCAGACGAATGTGCTTTTTTGCCTTGTTACTCATACAGGCATTTTAGTCAGTGGGGCAACGTTCATATCGCAGAAATCGCGTTGTATATATTGATGATGCGCGGCTAGCGCAATCATGGCTGCATTATCCGTACAGTAGACTGGCTGGGGGATAAATACTTGCCAGCCTAACTGCTGGGCCCATTGTGTTAGACAGCTTCTCAGGGCAGTATTCGCAGCTACCCCCCCTGCGATACCCACCGCAGATACACCTGTCTGGACTACGGCACTTTTGAGCTTTTCTAAGACCATATTGATGAGCGTTTGCTGGATACTGGCACAGATATCATCGCGGTGATGGGCTATAAAGTCAGGATTTTGGGCTGCTTGCTCACGGACAAAGTAACGGAAGGCTGTTTTGATGCCACTGAAAGAAAAATCTAGGTTGGGCATGCTGGTCGCAGGGAATGTGAATCGATGTGGATCCCCGTTGCGGGCATAGTGATCTATCCAAGGACCACCTGGGTAGGGCATTTGCATCATCTGTGCTATTTTGTCGAAGGCCTCTCCTATGGCATCGTCTTGGGTCTCGCCTAGCAGTTGCATATCCAGATAATCCTTGACCCATACTAGCTGCGTGTGTCCACCACTAAGCGTTAGGCAGAGAAAAGGGAGGGGAGGATAGGGGGCCTCGATAAAGTGTGATAAAACGTGTGCTTGCATATGGTTGACACCTATCAAGGGAATGTCTCTAGCAAAAGCCAGGGACTTAGCAAACGAGGTGCCCACTAGCAGGCCACCCAGCAAGCCAGGCCCTCTGGTAAAAGCCACGGCACGCAAGTCAGCAGGGACTAGGGTTGCTTTGTCAAGCGCACTTTTTACGACAGATACAATGTGTTGCTGATGCGCTCGGGAAGCCAGTTCAGGTACCACACCTCCATAGCTTTTGTGCACCGATTGGGTAGCTAGCGCATGGCTCCGTATCTTTCCATTAGCTATAACAGCTGCTGCTGTCTCATCACAAGATGATTCGATAGCGAGTATATTCAATTGCACATCTCCTGACATTTTTGTTCGCTACAGTGAAAAATAGTAGACCGAGCACCGTGTTTTTCCGTTGTTGTACAGGCATTGCTCTAGCGCTACTCAGTGTCTTGATAACATTAGGTACCGTGTTACAGGTGCCTAGCGTGCAAAATAAGCTATTTACCCATGCACTCGCATACGTAAGCGCGCGCATACCCTACACCATCCAGCATACTCACTTCCATCTCCACTGGCTACAAAGCGCGGTTATAACAGGGCTACAGGTCAAAGACGCGCACAGTCAGCAGATACTAGCCATCGAACAAGTATCGCTGGAGGTTAGCTGGCTCCGGTCGATTGTACACCGCCGTTGTATCCTCAAAACTGTACACATACAAGAAGCTAGCCTATACCTACCCTACCCTACCCCTACACAACCTATGCAACTTACAGCCTGGGCACATCAGCACCTACCAAAGCGGGTACACAGCCAAGTGACTACGCAGAAGTACAGAATACCTCCCCATCTGATGCACCTGGCGCAAATCCATCTCAAGCTACATAATCTATGTATCCATAGACATGCCTTAGACGTAGATGTAATAGACGGCACAGGTCGTTGCCCAGACAGCCCATGGGTTTGCAATCAGCTTTGTACTCATCTCCACCTAGCCAGCGGACAGCTGCACCTACGCAAGCTGCTCCTACAGACAGCAAAGAGCTGTGTCCAGGGCGATATCCAGCTGTACTATCCCAACTTACAAGCACTGTACAGCTGTACAGACGCTGTTAAGATTTGTGCGACATTTGAGGAATCAGTGCTATCTACAGAAGAATTAGCCACATTTTTCCCCCATGGATATCATGACAAACAGCATGCAGCTTGTTATAACCTACGGGGGAAATTGACGGGCTGCATCAGCGATTTTTGCTTAGAGAATTTTCAGCTGTGGTTAGGCCAGCAAGGGCTCAGTCAACTGCAAGGCACCTTGCAGGTACAGGGATTACCTCATTGGGAAACTGCATTCTATCGCATCCAGCTGCACGATACGCACTGCCAGGCCACTGATATACTAGCCTATATCCCACAGCAGTACATCAACTTGGCACAACAGGTAGGATCTTGCACCATAGTCGGGGAAGGGACAGGCTCGCTACGTGATTTTTCTTTAAGAGGCAAGTTGGTCACGCCGCTAGGCAGCATCGCCACAGATATGCAAGTAGCTATTCGCACGGGCTGGCAAGAAGCGGCCTATGTCGGTACCCTTACCACCAACGCGTTGGACATAGGCCAACTATTAGACGTGCAGGCCTTACAGC
>JAYDZE010580497.1:0-11185 GCA_034509125.1 Monilaria moniliformis | reverse complement strand
CCGCCTTGGCTGTTTTCGCCGCGGCTACCGTCCGATTCGCGCCTAGGCGCCGCCTAGAGCGTTTTTTACAACATTGATTTTAACGTCAGACAATTGCGTGTTAAATAGCAACTCTTGCTAGTAAGTGTCTTAAGGCTATTTTCAGCGTTGTGCCTTTTTTTGATTATTCATCAACTATTTATTATTTTTACAGTTATTTTTATTTCATATTTTCATCAAAAAAAAAATACTCACATTTCTATCCCTTCATATTCCTTCTCTTCGAATATTCCTTCTCTTCGACTATTCATGAGTCCCATCTTTTATTTATCCATTTACAGGACCGGGTTATGAATGCCTTAAAACATAATTATGAAAAATATTAAGAGGTTCACAGCTAGTTCAAACCTTACAAGAGATAGAAAGATCGGGGGTTAGTCACGGGTGGGGGTTAGTCACGGGTGACACATTTTTTTTTTAATTTTTTAATCAATTTTTTCTATCCTATAAATACATCAATATCTCTTCATTTTCATTTACACCTTTATCCACTTCTACATTACTTTTTCTCTTACTTCTTCATTCCCAAAATTTTGTTTGTTATGGATCTAAATTTGGAGTATTTCCAGCCAAAAATTTTATAATAATTTTCTTAAGATATTGTCATGATAGGAGTTATGATCCTAATAATTCTTGTAGTTGAAATATAGGATCGAAGAAAAGTCACATGAATTCTAATTCTGATTCCTGTGAGGAAGAGGACGGGATAAATTGCTGCAGCAGTGAAGCCCACAAGAAGAGGCGTAAAAGGAGAGCTGTTGCGCCGCCTCATCTTGAAAGGACTTTTAGGCTGAATTGTGAGTATTATGACACATGATACTTGAAAATAAAATTGTAATTTTTTTTGAGCTGGATTGCTCAATGTGCATTTGCCTCGGATCATATTAGAAAAAGCACTTGAAGCATATGCAATCATACACTCAAAAGACTTATTAAATAAGATAATGTGCCAAAGTTTGTGAACTTGACTAGAACTAGTACCAACGCGCAATGCCACACCAAACTCTTTTAGTTCCTCTTGAGAATTCTTCTACCTCCTTCCTTTTCTCCTCCATGTGGCCACTGAGCCTCTTCCTCGCCTCCTCCTCCATGATGCCTGCCAGCCCCCTCTCCTTGCTCCATAATTTGCATCTCCTCCTCTGCGCATGATAAGCAGGCTGAGATGACTGAGTCGTCTCGTGGAGCCAGAAGCTCGTCCAGCGTCGTCCTTTTCACGTTGAATGATACTTGCAACACATCTTTGCTAAGGAGTTGCAGCACCGAGGTTTGTCCCGTTATGAACTGAGCGTTGTTCCTCTGTGTCATTCTAGTGAACCCCATGAAAACAAAACTTCCATTGTTGAAAGCCATTTGAGCTGTTGGGTTGAACCTCGGCACTACAAACACATCACCTTCTTCCACCTCCAACCTCATCATCTCTCTTTTCTTTGAAATGCTCGGACTAGACACTCTCACCATCCCCCGCCCTTCCAGTACTACAACAACCTCTGTATCCATCGTATTCCAGTGCGGCTCCATCATCGATCCCTGCCATTGCCAACGTATATATATATTACTCGCTACCAAAATCAGTAAAACCAATCTTACTAGTTAGACTTACTGCTGTCAAGTTCACCATGAACAAACCAATGTTGGAATCCTCTAATGCTGCCAACTGCTTCTTCGTTACTGTTGTGCTCCATCCGTTGCAATTCTCGATCTTTTTCTCCTCTTGAAAAATATTGAACACTTTTCCGTGTTCCTTCTCCTTCTCCTTCTTTTCCTTCTCCTTCTTCTCCTTCTCCTTCTCCTTCTCCTTCTCCTTCTCCTTCTCCTTCTTTTTCTTGTTAAGGTCGCCTCTACAGAAATCATCTACGTGTGTGATGACTGGTGGTTTCCCCCCGCCCAATAGCTCATCTATCACTTCCTCCGATACCTGCACTCAAACACCTCATAAATTTGGATATAATAAATGGAGATAAGTAACTAGTACCTTGAATGTAGCCTGCAGAATTGTCTTGTCAAAGCCAAGAACCATGTCCTGAATGCTAGAGTAAGGTCCTGTTGCTGGTTCCTACATCATCATCGTCCTTGTCTTAGAATCAAACCATGTATCCTATTTTGTTATAATAAATCAATGAAAGAGAGGAGTGTACACGCAAGTCGTCGTTTGAATTAGCAAAAATCGCGTGGATCTTAAGCCGTTGCTCACTTCGCATATAGAACACACTTCCCTGCGGCAGCCTCTCCACACTTCCTCGCTTTATATTCATGTGCTTTACTTCATTTTCGTCCGTCCAGCTCAGCCTCCCGCTCCCTAACACACAATCAGACTATATTTTCTTATTCAATTGTCCTACAAATATATTAGGGAACATCTCTATTCACAAAATTAATCATCTAGAATTTCAATTAATTCAGAAAATTGGCCCATACGACCAAATTAACTTACCATTTTCTTGAATCCATTGTAAATTTGTACATTTTAGGTATGAGTTTATGTCAAAAGCTTTCACTCTATGATATCACATAGCCGGGGTTTATTCCATAATTGCAGTCTCAAATTTCCAGCAGTGGAAATAGAAAAATGCACTTGAAAACAGTCCTTCAGTAATAATAAATTTATTCTTCGAGTTTGAAATATGTAGGACCCAAAATATATTACTTATTTGTGTCTATCGGATAAGCGATGATGTAAATTTCGTTTAATTTATTCCCCCCTTTATAACCAAAGGGTATAGTGGCAGATAGAACTATCCATTTTCGTGGCAAAGTCATGATTTGAAATTATGCACAACCTAGAACGGAAATTGAAAAATATATTGGTAAATTACCTGCGTGGACATAGAAAAGCATGTCAGCATTCAAAAGGAGAGGGAGCAAGAGAGAGTTGGGCTCCAAGGTGAAGAAGTGAAGTAGATAGGAGGCATTGATGCCGTCGCTAATCCGGACGGCTGAGATCTCTCCGTACTCGTTGGAGACCACGGGCCACCTCTCTTCTTTCTTCACAAGAGGGCCCGAACCCAAAGCCCGCACACCTTCTGCATGCACATTAATGCAACCCATCCAAAATGTTAACAAAATTAGATAGCAACATTGCACAAGTATATTCGACATTGTTCTTTAGAATTAGTCACACACACTCAAGAGTAAAATCACACACACTGATGAGCTCTTGAAAGAAAGGCCCACTAAATAGAATAGGGAGATGGAGGACGGAGGGGTACGTGGCTTTTGCATGGACACGTGGAGTTGGGAAGCGCCATCTCATATTTTTCCAATTATATTCTTCGTATTCTAAATCACTACCATTTCAAATATAATCAAGAATTAATATACCACATTATTATTATTATTATTATTATTATTATTAGTGATTAATGATTACGTATAATATATATTTGATCACTATTGGATTCAAAATTAATATAGACGAACTCCTTCAATTGTAACATTTCTTGAAAACTGGCCCATGGAGTGTCGGAGACTATGGTTCTCGGAAATTTCATCTCGTAGACTTTTTATTGTAAGAACACTTTCATCTTACATCTACAACGATAGATAAACATGCATGACACAATTTCCTGAATTTTCATTTATAAAATAATTATATTTTCTAAAATTTCATTTGTCGTTATCATATCTGCTTCATCCACATCTGGTGACGTATCACATTAACAAGTATCATCTATCCATTGAATTTTATCTACTTTACTTTTTTTTTTTTTTTAATTTAGCAGGAACTTTCCAGGTGAATTTATATCAGTACAAAATGTTAATTTGTCCTAAACATTAAGAACAAACGTGTTACGTCTTTATCAATTTCTTCGCTGATATATTTCCAAAGAAGTATTTGTTTAGGAAATGAATTTTATGACTGACTGATTATTGACATTTTCTTTTAAAAAAATAAATCTAAATTTGTTATACTATGCGTAAATGGGTCAGAGAGCGTACATTTCGCCAATAGAATTCGTAAGACTTATATGTCGCAAAAGCCCATTCCGAAATATTTCTGATAGTGTTTGGAAGCTTGGTAGCCCATATCATAGCAAAGGATCAAATTGCAACCATCCAGATATTTGTTTTTGTATTTGATGATCACAATTTTCTGTGATTTTTTTCTCCCTTTTCTGTTACAAAATATTCTACTAACCTAACAAGTGTAATTATCTCATTTTTAATAAAAATATACTTGCCAAACTCAAAAGGTCAACCAGCATATAACTGTCATACATGTATATATCGAAATTGAACTTACCATTTTATCAACCCAACCATTATATATATATTTATAAACACTTTCTAACATTTGGGTGCTTATAATTAATATAGAGGACCCGTTTGGTAGCTTAGAGCCTTAGATGAGATAAGATAAGATAGTTAAACTGTGATAGAATTTAAAATAAAATTTATTGTAGCATCAAGACAAATATTTATTATTATTATTTGATAGATAAGATAAAAATTAATATAAAAATAAGTATTGTATTTGGTAACTTAGATTATATTATAAATAATATATGAAATAATTTTTTTACTCTTATTTATATATATATATATATATATATATATATATATATTTAAATTATATTAGCTTAATAAACTAAGCTATTGATGTATCTGGTAATGACAAAATTAGCTAAATAAAGTAGTAAACTTACAAAAATAATAATTTATTGATGAGTATTTATTAATTAATGATTAATGACTAATAGTAATTAATGAATATTGATTAATATCAATGTTTTAAAAACCAGAGCGGTGAGCGAACCGGCGAAGCTATCGGTTCATGGTTCAACTGGTCGGATCGGTCAGACCACTGGTTGAATCGGAATACTATAGCACATATATATATATATACACAAAAAAAAAATATATTTAAATTTAGTAAATGATAAAATGCAATTAAATATATATATTTAAAAAAAATTAATTAGTTACTTTATACATAAATCATATAGCCTCTTAACTTTACAATTTTTCTAGAAGACATGAATTATTTTATTAATTTTGAGTTTGTGTTTTATTACTTTTTGATAGAATTGTTTCAGTTAAACGCATCATGATTCATATGCGTTTTTGAAATTAATAATTAATATTTGCGTATAATTTTAATATATACCATCATTTCTTAAGAGTTAAAAATATTAACAAATGAAGTTGACAAAGAAAATGGATAAAAATAATCATGTGTTTAGTAAAAATTATGAGATATTGTAGATAAAAAAAATCGATGTTTTATATATAAGAATATTTAAATTTCATAAAATATTAAAAGAGTTCTTATAGCTTAGTGGATAAGATACATCATATCTTAACATTGGTCAAGAGATCAATTCCTACTAAGCACAAATTAATATCATTTTTGAAAAATATTTAAAAAAAATCAAAAAATCGGTTCTACCGGTCACCGGTTTCCAGTCGAACCGGTCGGTTTTTTCGGTTCGCACTGGTTCAATAGATTGGTGGTTTTTATGAACGAATCGGACCGGATAACACACCAGTTCGCGGTCGGACCGGCCGGTCCGAACCGGTTTTTAAAACACTGCCCCTAGGCTTACCTGAACAGAGTGAAGATTGATTTTGATACAAAATAAAGATCGGCTATTTGCGACTTTTTGTTAACTTCATCATTCCTTAGGGAAAGTGAAGGTGGACTTCTAATTCCGTCCTCTACTTTGTATTTGAACAGGTTCCTCTTGTAATTGTGACAAATTATTTGCAAGAGAAGTTCAAAAACTCAATGGTTGGCTTCCTCTTTCTTATCACATTTACTACTTTTGTCATTTGCTATGCTTTTTTACCACTTTGACAGTGAATGACTTGACTTTATGGATTGCCCCCCCCCAACCCACCCCAAAAAAAAAAGAAAAGGAAGAAAAAAGTTGAAGGCAAAAAAATGTAGTATATTAGTAGCACAGAAGAAGTTAAATTGTTCCTTATTGCTGGGTGGAGCTTCTAGTTAGAGTAGATGCAAATAATTGGTTTAGGGGCGTTTACTCTTGAGTGATTGGATTTATAGATAAAAATAATAGGTTAATCTACCATTTATTTTTTGAACTTACTTGAACATCTTATCCTTTAGATATTCAATCTTATGTCTTATTAATCTATCCTGTCAGGCTATCCATCAAAGTAAATGTGCCCTTATTAATCCCTTAAAATTCTTCAAAATAACTAGCATTCTTTAATGTATTTTCCAGTATGCTAAACCTTTCTCCAAAGCTATCCTGTACGATCTGAAACTTACCTTAATTTCCTAGATTTTTGTCTTGTATATCTTTTTAGTTTTTCGATTTGACTCTATCTAAAATGTTTATTTCCTGCACATAGTTTGGAAGATAGTCTATTAGAACGGAGTGGTCCTTTTAACATCAGTAGTGGCAAAGCTCTACTTAAATTCAAATGAATAACCTATTGGAGGTTGTACGTGTGAAAAGATTTATTTATGTGTGTCAAATTTATATGTTTTGCTGATCACAAAATGCTTCGATAGTCCAGTTGTTAATACAATGAGTGCCCACACTTCCTTATCTGTCTATATTCTTAAATAGTTATAGACATGTTGCATTTTATGTTTCTTTTTCTATTGCTATTGTACATCCATAAATCAGTAAAAGTCATAAAATTCAGATGCCTCTAATTTGTATTCTCCACCAGGTGGGCAATATGATGTTCTGGTGCTTCTTCTGCATCTTCGGTCAACCTATGTGCGTGCTGCTGTACTACCACGACTTGATGAATCGGAAAGCTAGCGCAAGGTAGGGATATCCGTCCTCAAAAGATTATCTTCCAAGTAGAAACCCCCCGCTCACCCCTTGCCCCGAAAAAATAAGAAAGAAGAATCCTGACTGTGTGCTGATAGAGAACTTGCTGCATCTTATCTGTGTGAAACAGCTTGGAGTAGTATGTTATCTGCCATAGCAGGACGACTTTATGATTTGTTGTAAAGGGGGTAGGGGCCATCAAAGTTTTGTCTAGTTTTCAAGGAAATACAGAATGATCTAAAATCTGATGAAGCATCGTCATTTTCAGACTGGAGACGGGTTCAATTTGTATATTTTTTCTCTTTGTGCCATGACAATTTGTAAATTTCGCGAAAATAGGAGTGTGTTATGCGTCGACTGCATTTTTTATTTCTAGACCTACATTGCAAACTGGTATATTTAACATATACTCTTTATGTCGCACAAAATAGTCATATTTTGCTATGTTTGGGTATTCTCCAAATTAGTACGTAATTATTTCTTTGTCATTTTTTGATACAATTCTCTTACTTATATTCATTTTTTCTCAATTTATTTATAAATTTATCATACATGCTTCATTATTTCTTCACTTGTAAGTGGGCTTTTCTCAACTCACAATACATTTTACTTAATGTATATGCCACAATCTAGTGTGTATTATTTCGTGAGATGGAGTATATTATTTTGACGATGAAGCGCAACTTTGTTGGTAAAACGTTAATTGGAAGTTCGAGTCGCCATGTTCATAGAGGTGACTGAGAAATTATTAGCTATAATCTTTATTATTACAAAAAACATATATACTAATTTGATAAGGGGGGAACGTGCCATGCTACAAAAAAATCTAAAATAAAAATTACCAATCATAAATTTTATGTGAAAAATCTATGAATTTGGTGCAAAATTTCTATTTTAAAATAAAATTGTTTTACCAAATAACTTGATGTTGTTATAATCAATAACACCGCTTGTTTTCATGAAGCTCGAACAAATAACTGTATACAAACTCATGCATCTGTAAAGTTAAAAAAAGTTAACACATATCTTGGGACTACTTTTGAGGTACGAATGCAGATAATGGATTATGCCCGTATTGTACTGGCTGGCCTTGCCAAAGACCTTAACTTGAGACTACGAGATTGAGGACTTCAGCTCGCGCGTCCGACCAGTAAGTACTTCTCCAATCAGCAAAAACCCATGTTTACATTTGAATTCTTCTTATCTGTTAGGAGTGGCTGCGCAGAATTGAGCCGGGAAGTAAAGCGGCTCGTGTGAAGCAGTTATAACCGAATCTGTTGAAAAGCGGTTGTGACAGTTACAAGAGTTTTGGCTGAAGCTCAGTATTGTTGCAGTATATATAAATGACTCCAGGATGGATCAATGCAGTAGCGAGAGTTATTAAGTGAAAGATAGAACAGGCTAGAGAGTTGAATTGTAATTTTCTCGTCGAGTTTCGAGTGCTTCAACATCTAGAAGTTTGTCAGTTCATGTGCGATTTGTAGCTCTTCGTTGTTGATCAATAAAGTAAACTACTTCTCTCCCGTGGACGTAGGTCGTAAGACCGAACCACGTAATCTTGCAGCGTCGTTTATTTTCTTGTTTCTGTTCTTGAGTGTTCGTTTTACAAATTGACATCGTCTTCGGCAAACGACTTCGGCTTCAGAACACTGAAAGTTCGTCTTACATTATCAATGGCTGATTTTGTTTAGATGGTATTAAATTTTTTTTAGACACCAAGAAAACTTCAAGAACCTGTTTATTTGGCAGGATTCTTGAAATTCTAATTGTATTTTTACTGTGAATTTGGATTCTTGAAGTCGATTGATCTGGATTTGGATATCATTTGCTTCAAAATTCCAGTTAATTACAATACAGTATTCTGATTCAAAGAAAATCGATGAAGCATCGTCTTTAATTATTGGGAATTTTGAAAGGTATTTGATACTATGCTAATTAATTTCTATGCGTTTTAGTGTTAATTGAGTCCTTAATTACATATTATTGGTGTATTTGAATAATAAATTAGAATTAGACCAAAAAATTCGGACGGTTCCACAGCTCAGAACGATGAACCGTCTGTTCTAGAATTTCGGAATCTAAATTGAACCGTGAACCGCCTCTTACGGTTTTGGTTTGGAACCATTGACTACGGTTTCGGTTTCGGTTTCACTACGGTTCTACGATTCCGGTTCTGGCTGGTCGCCTCTACTACCAACTAAGTCAATTATTAGAACTCGTGTAGTCAAAAAGGCGGCGAATAAGTGGTGGAAGAATGAAATATTTTTTTAACATCCATGCTCGGGCTTTAAAGGTTATTGATTTGGGGCTAGGGTTGTGCCAACAGGCTTTTAAAAGTTAAACTTTTGGTTTATAAGCTAGCCCAAATCAATTTGTATTTTGACAAACTTATACTGCGTTTTATGTGGCGCAAAAAAATCGAATTAGCCTTATTAAAATAAAAGGACAAAAATTTGGGTGTGCGTGAATCATACTCGACCCAATACCTGACCCAAACCGACCCATGACATGCAACTGTCTTTTGTTAAAAACCTGCACAACTCATCATCAAATCATAAGTATGTCAAATCAATTATGGCTTTGTAACTTTGGACAAGTGAGTAGTGTGTCAAACTTTCAATAGTTTTGGCTCTGCAACTTTGGTCATGTGATAAGCGTATCAAGCAAGTTATGCCAATTTTCGGAAATTGTGGAGGTGAGAAACGGTGGCATAATAGAATACGGTCCTAGTTATAGGCCCAATATAAGGGGGCCTTGGAGTAAAGCTCGGTCCACAGAAGTTCGGCCTTGAAGTAAAGCTCGACCCACAAGAAGTTTGGCAGCTCGGCCCCCGAGGAAGGCCCAACAGCTCGGCCCCCGAGAAAGGCCCAACATCTAAGCCCATGAAAACTCTATAAATAGAGAGCTAGAGGCAGAGAGAAGCACACACAAAATCTGAGAATTGTAATACACACGAAAGTTACAAATAAATTCTTACGCTTTGAGCCGTGGACGTAGATTTTATTGACAATCGAACCACGTTAAATCCTTGTGTTATTACTCTAAATTTCAGCTCGTATTACTGTTAATTAATCCCCCCAAAACGAGATCGATCACTCTACTTGCCGCCCTCATTTCAACCAAAATCATCAATCAATAATTTGATGAAAGAGAATTCTCTATGGAAGAAAGAATTTTTATTTTAATAAGCTTTTGGTATTAAAGTTAGATTATCAGTTGTGTTATTTACGTGGAATAGTTATATTGATGAGGTGGAGCTAAAAAAGATGACGTGGACTGCTTTTATTAATAAAATAAAAGTTATGTTGTTTTTATATGAAGATTGTATTATTTTTGTACGAAGATTGTATTATTTTTGTTGAAAAAGAAAGAAAAAAGACAAAAGAATATACTCCTCCTTTAGTTTCATTTTCCATGGTTCAAATATTCGAATTCCAATATTAGGAAAATATAATTTTTGTAGCTATAAATTAAATTAAAATAATTTTTTAATTTTTAGTTATTATTAATGGGATAAAGAAAGTTGAATTTTGAGCAATATGACGTGGGACTTGGACTTTTAAATTTTCTAGGAGAGAGAGTAGTGTTACAAGCCTTCTTTATCTGAAAAGATAAACTTAAAAGCATTCTCTCTCTCTAGATCTCACTCTGCGAAATCATGGATGGAGGTGCGTCTACAGCAGCCATCGAAGTTCTTGTTCAAAACATGATCAGCGTTTTCAAGGAAGAGTACTCTCTACTTCGAGGTCTCGATGGAGATACCCAACAGCTGCAGAGGACTTTGGGCATGACTCAAGCCTACTTGAATGACGCTGAGAAGAAATCCATCAACGAAGATGCTGTCAAATTCTGGTTGAGGGAGCTTGAAGCTGTGGCTTTCGATGCTGATAATGTCTTGGACGAATTCAGCTATCATCTTCTCCACAAAAAAGTGAAGAAAATGAAGACACCCAAGGATAAGGTACTATCATGCTTCTCATCCTTTAGTCACCTTTCACGTCGGCATAAGATGGCTCATACCATCAAACAAATTAATGCAACTTTTGAGTCTATGAACAAAAGGGCAACTGATCTTGGCCTTCAAAGCATGGTTGTGAATGCACCTGTTGCTGCTCATCCTTCGACTGAGACTGATTCGTTCACTCTTGATCCAATCTTTATTGGAAGAGATGATGATTTGCCTAAACTAGTTGACATGCTGACCCAGATCCAGGAAGATCAGATCTTCTCCATTGTTGCTCTTGCGGGAATGGGGGGTATGGGGAAAACTACGTTGACTAGGAAAGTCGTCAATCATGAAAGGGTAAAGGCTCGATTCGAATCACTTATTTGGGTTCATGTTTCTCAAACTTTTGATCCCATCATTCTTTTCAACAAAATCCTTTCAACATTGACTT
>JAYDZE010580486.1:0-11188 GCA_034509125.1 Monilaria moniliformis | reverse complement strand
CTTGGGCGAGGCGGCGTTTGTGACGTCGTTTAATCTTCTGAGTGCCACGCTTTTCTCTGTTGATTTGATTGAGTTTGATTCCGATGCTACGCAGCACTTGAAGGACACGATTGAGGGAGTGACTAAGGTTTTGGGGTCTCCTAATGTGGCCGACTCTTTTCCGTTTCTTAAGCCGTTGGATCCACAGAGGATCAAGAAGCGTTCGGAGTTTTACCTTGGGAGATTGCTTGGTGTTTTGCAAGGGTTAATTGATGAGAGGTTGAAATCGAGATCTATGGAGGGTTCTTCGAAGAAAAATGATTTGCTAGATGCGCTTGTTCATCTCATGGAGAGGAGTGAGTACGACTTGAGCTTAAAGGAGATTCAACATTTATTTCTGGTGAGACCTCTCTCTACAAGAATTTTGCTAGTTGACAACCATTTTTATCCATTATCTTTCTGTGCAAGTATAGCCTATATATGGAATTCCCGATTGTCTATAACAGACAAATAACGAGAAATTCCTCGTTGTTTATCACAAAATAGATAAAGGGTGATTCACTATTGTCTATCATGTAATAGACAATACAACGTAGAGACAATTAGTGCTTTTTTTGTTGTCTATTATTTGAGATATTATCTCTGTCTTTTCTTGAATTCGGAACAATTATATGATTATACAATTACACTACATAAATCACGAAATGATTCAAAAACTCAAGAAATACGATATTTACATGATTTCACAATTATAACTTCATGAATCAGCATTAGTCGCATGCCAAAGGTACTTTAATGACAATGGTTAATTTTTATATACTTTTAGATTATTTTTTTTAAATTTACTCTCGCTCTATATATTTGTTAGGACATATTTGTTGGAGGATCACACACGACTCGATGCATAGTGGAATGGGCAATGACAGAACTGCTAGCGAACCCCGAAAAGATGAGTAATGCCAAGAATGAGCTGAGAAGTGTGATAGGAGACAAGAAGCAAGTTGAAGAATCAGACATATCAAGACTCCCATACTTGCAAGCACTGATCAAAGAGACTTTACGGCTCTACCCGCCCGGTCCGCTTTTGGTTCCTCGACGGGCGGATCGTGAAGTTGAGATCGCCGGTTACAATATCCCCCAAAACACTCAAATATTCGTCAACGTTTGGGCCATAGGTAGAGATCCGAGCGTTTGGCCCAACCCTAGTTCATTCGAGCCCGAAAGATTCTTAGACAGCAGAAAAGAGTCCAAGGGCCAAGATTTCGGGTTTATTCCATTTGGGTGGGGAAGAAGAATGTGCCCGGGATCGGCTCTAGCTGAGAGAATGTTGTCTCTAGTGTTGGGTTCCATGCTTCATAATTTTAGTTGGGAAATGGAAGGAGGGGTGAGACCTGACACTAGGGAGGAGTTAGGAATGTCATTGCACAAGGCAGTTCCTCTCAAGGCTATTCCAGTTTATTGTTTATGAAATATTGGTCTGCTGTGTCTCCATCCGCACCCATGCGGATGGAATCCCGACAATAAAATCAAAGCTGTATTTACTTTTATAAGAAATCTGATGGGTTGTGAGTTGTGTCTTGAGATTTCCTTTGGGTGGTAGTGTCTTTCTTGTTCTCTAGTCTCTTTGTACTTTGTTTCCGCGTGGTTTGGTTTTTGTTTATTTCTCATTTGCAGTTTGTTCCTTGTTTACAATTCGAGGTTTGGGAAAAGCGCCAAAGCACATACAAACAGCACTTCTTTAGGTAGCAAAGATAAAACCCACTATACACTCAATAAAAATACAATTAACATAATACACATGATAGTATTTTAAAGTAATTTGAAATAATTAAATTATATTATTATTATTATTTCATTATTAATTATTGTATTATGTTTAGTATTACTTTATAAAATTGATCGTTTGCAACGATTTAAAATATAGCTTCCTATAAAATAATGTATTTAAATTATAAATATATTTAATCAGATTTAAATGTTATCAAGTATGAATATATTGAAGATAAATAGGAAATTATGTACCTAATCTATATTTCACTCTACTTGAATTGCAATATTTTAGTATATAATAATGTAAAGTTCATTCTACAATAGATGCTCTTATAACTATTATTCACATGCTAAAAGGCTTATTATGTAGGAAATTTGCATTGAAATTATGTAGCAATTTGGAATTAATCGAAGATCCTATTAGTATTAATAACCTATTATTATCCTAAATTCAATAATAAGAAATGAAAAAGAAATCATCTTATTGTAACGGCTGTTTGTTCATGCTTGCAGCTTGCTAATATATCATAATTTGGCATCATTAATGGATCAAATGTGAAGCAAAGGTCTTACAAATATGTTGTATTGGGGTCTGGTAAGGTAGGATGTCTTTGGATCAAAATCTTGTATAATTAATTAATATTGTGGGCTCATTGACTAGGAAAAAGTGATCAAACAAGGCTATTGGTCTAGTTCATATCCAACCAAATTTGTTGTACGAATTACTTTTTCAGTTAAATTCACTTTTCAACTTCAATACTTCAATTTTTTGTTAATAAAATTTAACTAATCATAAAATTAACTTATTATAAGATATTCGTGGCTCAAAACCCTATTATTTTTTATAATTCAGCCACAATTACATTTTCAGATTTAATAATTTCGAGTTAAAAAGAAAAAGAGAAAGAATTCAGAGTATAAAAGTGTTATAGGTAGGATAGTATTAAATTTATTACTCCAATAAAAAAGCTTATCTTATGTCGGACAAAATTGAATCCCCAAATCAAAATCCCCAAGCCCAAGATCTTCCGCCCTCAGCAGCCACCATCGCCATGGCCGAAACCGAGCAATCGCCGCCCAATGCCGCCGCCGCCGCCTCCGACAAATACTCCAACGTTTCCTTAAGCATCTGGCCACCTACTGACCGCACGCGCGAGGCCGTCAAGAACCGCCTCATTGAGACACTCTCATCCCCATCCATTCTCTCCAAGCGGTACGGCACCGTTTCGCGCGACGAAGCGGTCGAAGCCGCCAAGCTCATCGAGCAGGAGGCGTTCGAGGTCGCCGGAAAAGCGGCGTCCACTGATGACGACGGGATCGAGATTTTGCAGGTCTATTCCAAGGAAATTAGCAAGCGGATGCTTGAAACAGTGAAGGCCAGATCTGGAGAGTCGGCGGCCGCTCCGGAGCCTGCGCTGGCGACCGACGAGCCCCACAAGGCGGAGGAGGAGGACGCGGGGTCAACCGCGCCACCGCAGAGTGAGAAAACCGAGTCTGTTGCCGATGATGAATGAGTAACTGAAATATTGTTAAATTTTCGCGTTAATTTCTATTTTCTAATTTTGCTAGTGATATCATGTCGATGTTTTGTTATGCTGAGATTGGGGATCTATTTGGTATTACTGTTATGTGGATGCTTTGTGCTGAATATATATTAGGTTATTTAGCTCTTTTCACAATTGCTCTTGATTTTATATTTTGTGCTTTAATTAAACTGTAATTCTGAGTTCGAGTGCGAATTCGTTTAATCATTGCATATAGCTGTAAAGATTGCTCCTTGGCAATGTAGGTCATGGCATTAGCTTTGCACTGGTGCAGTGCGTAATTATTCACCTCTTTGGTGCCTGTCACTTGTGCATTTTGCAGTGAATGAGTTCCAAATGCATATGTAAATGGAGGGCCCCTGATATCATGTTGAATCTATATTATACTTGGTCTCATGCTGGGACCTTTGCTGGGCATTCTGTGAGGAGTGATCTGCGCGTTTATCTAATTCGTTGGATAGATTGGCTGTCAAAACAATCCATCCAAGAACTTCATCTTGTTATACGTTATAGTTAGCTAGTCTAAATTGATTGTCACTTCTGGTTTACGATGTAGGGTGATAATGGCCTTTGCATTTGGTCTTAGTACATGTTTGAGTATATACGCTTTAAGTTGGGTCGATTGTTAAACTATAAATGATAGAGGGTTGGTGGGCTGTGGTTCAGGTAGATTAGTGACTTGTACCTAGAAACTTTCAGTTGTCATTGTGAAGCTCTTTAGTGAGTAAAATACCTTTGTTAAATACTCTATTCTTGTTTGAGAGAAGATACGCTGCAGCAGGTTATTTCCATTCAGTTGGGAAAGATGTGTTATACTTTCTTCCCTGTTTGCCAAGCTGAAAACAGGATGCTAAGCCTTAACTTCAACTTTGCTCCTTTCTCAGCAACACTATCTCTAATCAGCTTATTATAGGGAGCCATATCCTATTTTAGGATAGTGTCGAGCTGTTAAGAAACGGGCATAGCTTAGACGATTCAAAAGTGAGGTGGAATGACTCATAACCTGCATTTGGGCAGCAGGACTTAAAAATGGCATAGAAGAATGAGAAATAGTGAATGTTGTTGTGGCTGTAAGGTCGCACATCACCAAGGCGCTGTGGTCGCCCCCTAGAACCCACGCTTGGTTGACGGGTGGGTGTAGGAATTTAGTTAAATTTGTTGTGTTGCTTCTAGAAAAGGTGAGACAGGTACAGATGTGTAAGATAGATGGCAATAGAGAGATCACATGTAAGGCTGACACCCAGTGTTCTCGTTTTGTGAATTAGATATTTGAATAGATAATCAATCTTCACTGTGATCTAGAATCTAAAATATACGTCGAAATAGCAAAACTTCTTCTGTAACTAATCGCCTCTTTCTTAACTTGGAAGGTGGTTTTCTAGTGGCCATCTTCAATTGAAGAGTAGTGTCATAGCGTAGAGTGCACTTCAAGAAGTTAAAATCGATTAATCTTTCTGTTAAACTTTTCTGGGGTACGCAATCTACGGCTACAATTTACCCAAGTTCTTTATTGATTTTTCTTCTATTTTAGTGTCTTTAAAATGCCTTTAGCTATCAATGATTACGTCCTAGCTTGCCTCCAAATTTTTCCTAAATGGCCTTCGACTAATAATCCTTGCTCCAAAAAGAATATTTTGTGTAACCCGACTTAGGTTCCATTGGAGGTAATTAGGATGCATATCATTTTTTATTTTTTTTTAGTAAAGAGACACCTGCAATTTGTACGATTTTAACAAAGTAAGTATTATCTAATATATTGATTACATAAAATTAAAAAAAAATCAAATTATGTATTGAATAGCAATTACACTAAGAGTGCATTTGGTAAAATGAATTTGGAATTGATTTGGAATTACAATTATATAGAATTGAATTTGAAGTTATAGTATTCTAATTCAATTTTAAATTCTTTGTTTGGTAAGTCAAGAATTAAATAAAATTTGGAATTGACTTTTGATTAAATATATATTTTTATTTTTTTTATTTATATACATTATGTAATTATATATTATTTTTCTATATATTTTGAGTTGTATATGCAAGTGTATGTGTGTATGTGTCGTATGTGTTGGCTATGTGTGTTGTGTGTCCGTGTTGTGTGTGTATTGTGTGTGCGATGTTGTCGTGTGAAATGTATGTGTTGTGTGTGTAATTTTGTGTGTCTTGTGTGTTGCGTGTGAAGTGTGTGTGCAGTTTATGTATTGCACAGTGTGTGTATTGCGTACAATGTGTGTGTGTATTGTGTGTGCGATTTTTGTCGTGTGTGTGCAGTGTTTGTGTACGCGTAGTTTGTTTATTGGGTGTCATGTATATGTAGTGTGTATTGTGTATTCGAGAAGTAGTCAATTTTATATTTATTTGAATTTGTATGAATAGAGAAATGTCAATCAACACCTTCTATATTAAGTTTGAGGGTAGTTTAATTGATAAGGATAAGACTCTTCATAGTGGTCTGCCACGTGCAGTGGGGAAATTCATGTAAATAAAGAGAAAGATCTTGGAGTGGGTTTGGTCCGAGTCGGACCGGAAGCGGTTTGGTTCGATTATCTTAAAAGCAGCTTGGCCACGTGTCATTCGTTTGAGGCTCATGCGCACTGTGCAGAAGTAAGCATCGACGATACTGGATTCATGCACCAATATTTTCTTTTAGAAATTATTTGGATTAATATATCGAACTTTTTTTTGTCTATTTGGCACAAAAGATTGTCAAATAAAAAAATAAATAATAAAAGAATTGACTGTGTGTGTTGTAGAAAAAAAGGGGCACCAGAAAACATGCTTGGGAATAAACTTTGTCCGTGGGGTGATTTTGAATTATTCGATTTGGATACTAATTTATTAGGTATCTTATTTCCTCTTCTAGCGGCTGTGCCCACAATTAGTTTGCTTGCTTATTTATTCCCTCTTTTTTTTTGGTTGGCCCATGGATTTTGAGAGGGTTGCTTAACAATAACAAATGAGCGGAAATTGGGGCTTCTCAAATTGAAATATTTAAACTATTTTAGGTTTACTTTTCTTTCTTTTTTAACCTTTTATTTTATATATTATTTTTGGATTCCTTGCGTACATCCATTTGATAGTATAATACAACTAAATTATGTTTTATGCTTGATAATTATACATAATCATACATGTCAAACTCATTTAGTACTATAATTCACCATTTATAACTACTACGTGTGTTCACATATAAGTAGATAGATTCTTATTATAATTTTTATTACAAAAGTAGATGCACATATATCAAATACAAAAGTATTCTTGAACTTTATACTATCCCTGTTTCGCTCGACTTGACTCATTTCTTTTGGGCACAATTATTTAGGAGACTAAGTGTAAAATTGTGTGACCCACATATTTAATATAATGTAAAGTGATTACCAAAAAAAGATACAGACCAAATCAAGTGGGACAACCAAAAAAGGATGAGTCGAGTTAAGCGAGACAAAGAGAATAATAAATATAGTTATTATACAAAATTTAAAAAAATTCAAATAAGATTGTACATTAAACATAAAAGAGATACTATGACTATGAGTAAGGGAATAGTTATTTTTTTTATTTTTTTAATAATGAACTATGATATAATATGTGGAAAAGGACAGGGAAAAAGTAAGAGAGAGAGACAGCATTGTGCGAATAAATATGACATACGGAACACGCGTTTCTTCAAAGTCCAATGCCTCGTGTGAATGCATCGCGCGCGAAAGCTCTCAACGGTTGTAGTTACAAAGAAAGAAAAAAGTGTGCACCGCACAACCAGCAGATCCCACACTCTGAGGTTGTAAGAGAGTGTGAAAACATCATCAAACCTACGCTATTAAGCATAATCTTCGTCAACCTTACCTATAATATCACATCTTAAAGTATTACTTAATTAAAGTCAATTTTGAATACCTAAAAAGGTGGACTTCACTTGTAGATCTGGGGTTGAGATCCGAGCATGTTCAACTTGATTACTGCATTTAAATACAAACTTGGGATCCTTTGTAAATTAGATCTAAACTCTAGAGGGTTTCAAAGGTCTCGATCTTTAGATTCGTTGCAAATTTGTTCTTACGGGAGTTTGGAGATTAAATTTGGCCATCCATCCAATACCGATACTCAAAATTGATTGATGACTATTGGAGCCTATTATATGTATTGTCTTCATTTATTGTCAATTTTATAGTTAGAAGTTTGGCGGCTGAATAATTGAGTCAGGAGTTGGCGCTATATATAGAGTTTGGATTTCTAATGGTTCGAGTTGCAATTTCGGACATCCAATAATGAAACTAACAAAAAAGGATGACAATTAAGACGATAAACTTTAAAAGCACTCAGATAATACCAGTGTTAGATAAAAAAAAAAATAGGTCTAATTTGCTATAAAATGAAATGAATTTAAATTGCAGTTGTCTCTTTATTACATCATATTGTGACAAATGATCAAATCTTTGAAATTGGTACCAAAGATCTTCCAACACAAATTCTAGCCACAATGCACGCCCAAAACATAAATATACACAACAAAGTCAAAATGCACATTCAAACCAAAACATTCCCGTAGTCGGGAGCACACACGTATAAGTAGAAAAGGAGAGTTGCAGCAGGGGTCGGTCCCACTCCAAAAGGCCTTCACCGTCCCCTCTCAAAACCCCTAGAAAATGTGCAGCAGGGGTAGGTCTCATCTCATCAAACTACCTCAACAAAATCAACAATATTCCTCCCAAATATGGAAAATAGTAGATCATCAATATTCAAGAATTTCATGCTTATCATAACAGTGTTATTGATCATGAGCTTGCAGTTTTCTCCGGCCTACTGTCGAAGCCTCCGGCCAGCCACCGCAGCAGCAGCTGGTGGCGGAAAGGAAGGAACAATAAACACAATCAGCATTGAAACAGCATTATCATCATCACTGTCTTCAGAAAATTCAAGAAGAACGCGTGATAATCGCATATCAGTAAGAGGTCTGATGATCATTTTGGCCTCAGGCCCCAGCAAGAGAGGCCCCGGTCATTAGAAATAATTTTCATACGACTTTTATTGAGTTTTTATAGGATTTTTTAATTTCTTTTTTCCTGGTTAAAAATAGACCAGGTTTAGGGATTATTTGTCAAAAATCATGTTGTTGTAGGATAGCATATACTTGTATGATCTCTCTGTAAATTGGATTGTTAGCCAAGGAGAAATAGTATTATTTTTATGCATTTTTCATGTTTCAATTAGTTATGAGATAGTTTGACTGCTTGCTTTTAGTTTGGTTGGTTTTGCACCTCTAATTATAATAAAAATAAATATTCTTTTAAAAATACCAAACAGTACAATCTCCTAGTTATAATAAAAAGATTTAGGATTTAATTAAACTACACCATTCCTATAATGGCAAGTTAAAAAAAAAAAGTTACAATAGAATGATTTGACTATGAAGGAATATTTGGCTTCTGAGGAATTAGAACCATTTGATAAAGGGAAACTAAAAGATCGATCGGTAAAAAATATTCGTAAGCCTCAACTACTTTTGAAAAGGCGAAAGTTGGCATTTGAAAGAACCAAATTCTTAGAAATTTTAATGTGTCGAACGTACATTTTATTTTGGATGGTAAAATAAAACACAAAAATTTGTATAAAAGCTATCGCAGATGACGATCTGTACCATAATAATATCTATTACGTGTCTATTTTGAAACCTCGTTAATGGTATCCATCCCTTCACTGTGGGATTATGCATGGAAGAATGGTACTACCGATTAAAGCTGTCTTTTTATGCCTTTATGGAGTTATGAGAAAAAATCATCGGATTTTCTAGCCCGATTTTCAACCTTATTTTCGGTCATAATTTCACTTTTTAGCTGACTCATCATCAGTCCCATTTTCAGCTACAATATTTACAATGCAGTCCTAAAATTTAGACATAATTCAACCATTTTCGATTCCTAATTTTTTCAACCATTTTCCAATTTTATATATTTATTTAAATTGTGATATTTATAAAATAAAAAATAAATTACTAAAAATCAAAATTAACTTAATTAAAATTTAAAAATTACATAATTAAATAACAAAAATTACACCATTTTTTAATTATTAATTAATTTTATATAATTATTTATAATGCAATATTTGTAAAATATGAATAAATAAAGATAAATTTGAAATGTAATTAATAAAAATTAAAATTACATTATTTAAAATTTCCTATTTTTCAAGTTTAAAAAAGCCCCTAGGTTTGAGGCTTGAGAGCAGATGACCCGTGTAAAGCCCTTGGAACCTACCCATCCCCAACTTCATCTTCTCCAACTTTCCGCCCCAAATTTTCTGCAATTCCCTCTCTATCTCGTTCTAATCACAAACTTCCAACATCTATTTTAAAAAAAAAATATGGGTTGCGGCCGCCGCAACAGTTGCAACGGCGCCGCAAACCCAGCCCCGCTTCCCGCCGATAGCCTGGTTACAGCCGTTGCTGCGGCGACGTCACGGCTAATGGCTGCGGCTCCCTACTTGCAACACAGCCGCCCTTCCGGCAGGCGTCGGGAAGCACGCGTCCGCCGCATTCCCGCTTCCATTGCAGATGCTTTTAAAGAGCATCAGCTTTGCGGCTGCAAACACGGTTGCGGCTGTATCGCGGGGACGATGGGCGTGTGGTGGCCGCAATGGGACCTTTAGTAATACTATTTATCCACTAAAAAATGCATTAATCAATATCTACCAACATTTTCTTAAGACGTGGCACTGGGCGTTCCCAAACGGGTCAATTCATAAATTCAATAGAATAGACGCCTGTTGGCATTCCAGCCTTCCTGTGCCGATCAAAGATATAGTTTTTGTCGAGAGAGAGTAAAATATTTAGGCACACTAACTACCACCTACCTTGTCCTGAACGTTGTCACGAAAGAAACAATATATTTCCGAGTTAAACTCTTGTCATTTCGTGATTAAAAACATCAAGCTCAAATAAAATCTTCATTACATTTCAATCAGTTAATCAAAAAGACTAGTTGAATGCCCTTGCATCTTGATCATCAAAGACCATCAAATCTCTAGCATATATATAAGAAACTCGTGCATGGAATCACCAAACACTACAAAAAAAACGGGGTTTAGCAAGCACCAAAGTGCTCGCTATCTATGCCTTAATGCTCGGTAGACACACATACCAAGAACCTACCCAGCACCGGCCGTGCTCGGTGTGGAGCTCGTCAGTAAATTACCGACCACCCACCGAACACAGATCCCGATACTACCGAGCAAACACAAGTGATCGGTAACAAAACGATGATCTTGAAACGAGCAGTGGAAGTGAGTTTCGAGCACCGTGTACCGAGCATGGTGCTCGGTAACGAATTGTATTACCGAGTACCGTATATGTGCTCGGTAATAGACGAAAACCATCTTCGAGCAACAGTGCTCGGTGATCACCGAGCACGTAGATGCTCGGCAAAGTAACTCACCCGGGTGCTTGTATTTGCTCAAATGCACCCGGTCGGGTGCAGGTTCCTGTTCTGTCTTCTGGATATCGTGCTTACATTACCGAGCACTGGCTGTGCTCGGTAAATCCACCCGACCGTGTTTTTGTATTTGCATAACTACACCCGGCCGGGTGGAAGCTTCTGTATCCCGGTGCATTTTGGATTTATTTACCGAGCACCGGTGCTCGGTAAGTTTCGTACAATTTCAAATGTATTTGTGCTCGATAATTATTTTTATTTTATTTTATATTAAATAATTAAACAATAAAATCTGAAAAACATTTAAAATAAAATTCATTAAAATTCGATATTATAAAAATTCATTAATATGCAAATTGTTTAAGTACAATAATTGTAACCAACTATCTTTTTCCTAATTGTTGGAAGAATTGATTCATCTGTTCGGCCATCTTGATATTCCTCTCATCGGCTACTGCAGCACGT
>JAYDZE010580475.1:0-11188 GCA_034509125.1 Monilaria moniliformis | reverse complement strand
ATAATCACAACCATCCCACAGAGCAGTCTGAGACGCTTCCAATATGTTGTAGAACTGTTGCGACTCATTATTGGGGGGTTCCGGCATGTAATTAGGCGGAACGTATTGTTCTGGATATTGCGCCTGGAAATGATAAGGATTAGGACCGATTGTTTGACCCCACGCATCATACACCATCTGTTGGTATGGATTTGGTGGCGGATCGAAATGCATTGAACTAGACGACGCTCCCACGTTGTAATGAAATCTCCAATCGTAGTAATTTCGGGTAAAACCTTTCCTTAAAAGGTACTCCTTCACCGTTTCCGTAGAACAAAATCTGTTATTATCGCAACGAGCACAATGACATCTGATTTTCGAACCATCCATTTTATAGGGATGTTGCACGGCAAAATTAATAAAGGTATACACTCTATCAATAAAATCTTGATTATATTCTCCTGTTGAAAATTTTCTCAAATACATATGTTCCCTTATGGGAATTATATTCATTTCACTATATATACCCTACCATATGAAAAGGAGAGAAAATATGAAAAATGCATATAAAAATACATAAACTACAACATACCTAAGTTAAACAAACAGCTAATCACGCCGAAACCAAAACAAATAATTAATATCGGCGAATCACGCCCAAAACAAATAAACAAATAATGAAAGCGAATCACGCAAAAAAGGTAAGTGTAGCAACACCAACCTAGAGACAGCGAAGGAGGCGGATGGTGGTGGCTCGCTTTGTTGGTTATGAAAAATTGAAGAGATTAGAGAGAAAGTGATGAAGAAAGTATGTGCGGATATAACTTTGGCATTATAGATATAGTTACCGAGCACCAGTACTCGGAAACTATCGGCAGAAACATACCGAGCACCTTGTGCTCGGTACATTATGCCATTCAGTGCTCGGTAAACTTACCAAACACGGCCGGGTGGGTTAGGTCATGTCTCAGCCCCGGGCGGGTACAACTCTCTGTATCCGAATGAATTTTCAGGACTACCGAGCTTCAGAGGTTACCGAGCACGCAAGTGCTCGGTAAACGTGACAAGCCAGGTAGGTGGCTCGCGCATACGTCGCACCCGGGTGGGTAAAACTTTCTGTATCCGTTCGTATTTTACGTCTACCGAGCACCCTGTGCTCGGTAACCTTTAATAGGATATCGAGCAACATGGTGCTCGGTAAGCTTTAAGTTCAGAGACTTGCACCCGGCCGGGTGTAGTTGCAACAATAGCGCACCTGGCCAGGTGCTCTGTGCGGGTGCCTATTTTGTCTACATCTTTTGTGTCTCATGTTTAGTTTATTCTATTCAACTTTAATTGTGTAGTCTATTATGTTTACTTAGTTAGATTCCATCTACGTGTAAACCATACTCTTGCTTGCCCTTTGCTATAACAGCCTTCTACACTTGCACGTATAAGTCAACTAAATTAGGTCGAGTCAATAATCATTTCAATAAATCATACAATCCTTTCATTACAAATATTTTAATTGAAAAAATCTAAAATCGATGAATAAAAAAAAATATATCTATAAACTTTTTAATGGTACTCTAAGTTGAGCAAATTTTCTAACCGAACGTTCCATTAAAAAGTTTATAGATTGTTTTTTATATTAAAAGATTTTATTATATGCCCAATATCTTTCATCTTCTCCCAGCATGGTTTTACTTTTGAAATATATTTATTTTCTTTGGGCCTAATATCTTTCTTCTCCTGCCTTCTTACTTGATGCACCCTCGCATCTCTCCAGTTCTTCTCCGTATGTAAACTTCTCGATTTGGGGCATCCCGCATAATACTTCCACATCATCTTTATAAGCCCCAAATATATAATTATAGCCATCATATGCTGGCTATAATAAAAAAAAAGCTTTGTATTTAAAAGTAAATAGATATGTTAAGGCAACAGAGTTGCAACTCATAGGTGGAGGCACTGGAGCGGGACGGAGCGGCGACAGGAGCATGGGCAGTGACGTTGAATCACGGCGGAGGCAAACGGAGAAGGGGCGACGCTGTGGTGGAACGGGGTGGAAAATAGGCATCATGGCTGAGGGGGCGGTGGAGCTGGAGGAGTGGGATGGCGATGGAAGAAATGGAAATTGTTTTGGCAGATGGTTGCTGCAATTTATAAACAAACTTTAGTGCTCGGTAATTGTCGGAATACGTTAGCGAGCACATATCGTGCTCGAGAAACTCGGGATACCGACTACTGGTGCTCGCAGCACGTCGGTATGGATTTACCGACCACCGTCGGCTCGCCCAGTGCTTGGAACATAATCCCGCAAAATTTTCACGGAGTACGTTACTAAGCACCACGACCGTGCTCAGAAATCACCGAGCACCCGTGCTCGGTGATGTTTCCCGAGAACTATTGGCGCCACAATATAACGATGAGTTGTGCATGTGCTCAATATATGCTCGGCAACCGTTGATATTTTTTAGCACCACGGTTCTCGCAAATTTACCGAGCACATTGGTGCTCGGTAAGCCATCGACATGTTCAGTTTGCCGACTATGGTTATTGTGGTCGGTAGGTGCTCGGTAATGGATGATGGGTGCTCACTATGTGCTCGCTAAATGGTCGATATTGGCCGACCACGGAGGTGCTCGGTAATTTGTGCTCGCTAAACCCCGCTTATTTGTAGTGATGTATTGTTGTTTTTAAACTGTTCAAGATTTACCGTGATGTGACATTGTTCCTTACAGACATAAACATCTCCAAGAAACGTCACATCCCTAGAGATTACAGCCATGTGATCTCCAGGGCATTGAAATTCATATCCTTTAGTTTTCTTGGTATATCCACAATTATCATTTCTCAATTTTAGTTTCCATTGCCTCAAAATAATTAGGGAGACTGACGAGACTCATCATGGATCGAACAATATCTAATAGTGTTTGATTTCTCCTCTTGGATACCCTATTCATGGTGTATCTAGAGGTTCCAGTCCGACCGGATTTCATGTGAATTCAAGTAACCATGAAATTCTCGGCTCAACTATTCCCCTCCTCGATCTTATCGAAGAGTCTTGATACCTTTCCAAGATGATTCTTGACTTTTCACTTAAACTTCTTCAATTTCTCGAAAGCCTCAGATTTGTGTTTCATTAGATACACGCATCCACTTTTCAAAAAATTATCAGTAAAAGTAATAAAGTACAAATAATACCACTTGCTTGAGTTGTAAACAATTCGCACACATCTGTGTGAATCAACTATAGCACATCTTTGGCATGTAACCATTTCACAGAAAGTGGTTTAGTTGTCATCTTTTCTTTGAGATAAAATTTGCAATCACCATATGATTTGAAATCAAATGGTGTGAGATAGTTTAACTTTCTCAATCTTGCAAATCTTTTCTCATTGATATGACCATCCAAACATATCTCATACTTAGAAGTGTGAGTTGTTCCTAGACATATTTATCTCAATGAAAAACATAACCGAGCTCTCACTCATTACACCTTGTGCATTGAATTTATGACAGCCTCTGATAAACCCGTAATGTTGTGCACTTTTGGGTTAATAAACTCTATGTTAGAGGGTGCTTGAGAGCTGTTAATGTGTGATTATCCCATCAATTTGTTGTTTTGACGTGTTTGTTGAGAATGTATAGCACAGACAGGAAGTCCAACTCGTTGGGACAAAAAGGGAGAAAATACGGACTTGAAGAGGACAAAAGGCACTACCCGACCGCGTGTAGCCATGTCATAAGTCACCCGACTGGGTGGATGTGTCTAGATGGTCCAGAGGAGTCCACTCGGCCGAGTGAGATGTGGCTACTTAGTCACCCGGCCGGGTCACCCTACAATCAGAGTCCAGGGAGCTCTACTCGGCCGGGTAGGGCTTGACCACCTAAGCCACCCGGCCGGGTGAAAGAGGCGGCACATAATTGAAGCCCTAATCTAGGCCCACTTCAGCCCATATCTATATATACCCCTCAAACACACGATTTTGAGGTTCTCGGCCCCCATTGTCAGATTTTACCCAACATTTAGAGCAAAATCAACACTTGAAGAAGAGAAGAAGAGAAGATGAAGAAAGAGTGAAGATTTTTAACATCAAGTGAAGACTTACCATCCCACGAGTGTATCAAACTATCCTATGTTTTCTTTAATCTTTGATTTTCATTTATTAGAGAACGTGTTAGGCTAGACTAGTTGCATTTCCTATGGTGAAAACACTTTATGATTCATGTAGCATGTATCTTTGACTTCTATGTTAAGACCTTGATCTATTTTTGTTGTTCTTGTGCTTAAAGCTTTCTTAGATTGCCATCTTGTGAAAGATATGTTGGTATTGTTACAAGAATTCAAATATGAATAATAATACATGAAAAGATGAACAATCAACACATTAATCTACTTAGTTGAGGAACTTGAGATTATTTGTGAGGGCTTGCATCCTACGTGCAGTTTGGAGTTACTACCAATTGTTTAAAGGATACTTTGGTTGTTGGTCTTGTAATCTAAATGTTAAATGTTTGGCGAGAAGGTTTAATTTAGCATTAGTGATTACCCTAGTATTTCTCGAGTCATCGTTTGACATAGAATTTAGGATTATAAGTGCATGAATTATATTATGTTGGATCCATAGGATTTGCCTTTTTTCCCCATTACCTACTTCTCTTTGTGTCTCGTGTTTGGTTTACTCTATTGAACAATAATTTTGCATTTTATTATGTTTCTGTTTAAATAAATGTCAACCCTTGAAGTTGGTGTTTAAATAGTGATTAATTTTAGTTCATAATCATTAGGATTGGTAAAATAGTCTCCGTGTAAACGATACTCTTGCTTGCCCTCAACCACATTAACCCCGTACACTTCGGGTAATAATCAACCTTAATTAGGATGAGTCAAGTTTTTGGCGCTGTTGCCAAGGACTTATTTTTACTACTTTTCTAATATTGTGATAAATTGGAATTGCTAATTTAAACGTGTTTTAGTTTAATTTTCTTTTCTATTTCCTTTATTATTCTACTTACTTCTTGTGTCCATCCTAATTCGTGTTTGGTGATTTTGTTAACATACGATTGCATGCACACACACTCTCAAGGGCGACCTGAAGAGGCTATAGATTCAGAAATAGAACCATCTTGTCGATGGAGAAACTCACTACGGAATAGAATGGCAAATCAATTGACACCCGAGCAAGTGATGTTCCAACTTCAAGCTCAACTGCAACAAGTACAACAACAACTTGCCGATCAAGAGGCAGCTCGACGACGAGCCAAAGGAATTCCCATTCGGGAATTGTTTGCTCACGATGGGATAGTAGGACAACCCATTGGACTATGGATAGATGCCAACAACTTTGAACTCAAACGGAACTAATATCCATGGTCCAACATAATTAGTATGGAGGAAGAGTTACCGAGGACCCGAATATGCATTTGACATAATTCTTAGGGATTTCCAATACCGTCAAGCTCAATGGGGTCCAAGATGACACTATTTGGATGCGACTTTTTCTATTTTCACTTAAGGATAAGGCAAAGAAATGGTACCAGTCTCTACCCCCGGGATCAGTTATTAGTTAGGAGGATGATTAGCCCAGATAACAGCCGTTAATTCTGGTTAAAATTGCATAATTGTTGATAAAATCTGCACAAGAAGGTGCACATACAGTTCAAAAGGCTACAAGAATCGAGGTGCAACAAGGGCGAGGTGGCTCTAGGTATGGGAAGTGAGCCAGAGAAGAGGAAAACCACGAAGTAGCCCAGACGGGGCATGTACAGGATGCAGACAAGGGAAAACACATGAGAAATGGATAAAAAAAGATGGAATTCGCAAGAAGGAGAAACCAAAGAATAGATGCACATATACGGTGGCTAGCGCAAGGGTGGTGAAGAGCAGAAAGAGACAAAGAGTACAAAAATATGCTGACGGAGAGAACGGAAGTCTTAGCAAGAAGAAAGGTCTAGAGAAGGTGCAGAAGCAGGAGATCACTCCCACTCAACCCTAAAAGCCGCCCTATATAAAGCCTTGCGTGAACACATTGAAGACATACAATTTTTGAAAAAAAAAAATTGTTGGCATCTTCCTTACACTCACTGCACTTTCACTCTCAAACCTCCCACCACAGTCGCTGCCATCCAGAAGTTGCGAACAGCCCAGAGGAAGCCATGGGATAGACGAATTAAGGAAGAACCATGAGTGCAATGGGGATTCACTCACCCCATTATTCTCTTTTCTTTCTTCAAACAAATCTTAGTTCGATGTTAGCTAGTTTAGTTTATTTTCACCTGCTGTTATTTAATGGATGTTTTTTTATTTTAGCTTTGAAACTCAAGTTTTTAGTTTAGTTTAGTTTATGCTCTTTATTCTCTGCGTTCTGCCCAGTTTACATGCTTTTGGTAATGATGTGGATTTCATGTTCATGCTTTCTTGATGCAAATTTAGTTTAGATTTATAAAGCATTCGTTTAAATGATAAGCATTAGTTTAAATGAGAGTTTTATTTCCTGTATGTACTTTTAGTCTGCACAGTTTGAATGCGTTGTAGTGATAGATTTTGAGCTTTCCAACCACTGTCCGATCACCTGCATGTTTGTATCAACGGAGTTCCGATGATTCCAGTATTTTCAAAGTTGTTAGGTTGTTTAGGAGATCTCTGCATGATATTTGCTTTATTTCAGCTTTATTAGTTGTTAGGGGACAAGGTGAGAGAAAAATGATGAAAATATAGTAGGGGACCACTGCTTTGTTAGGCCAGTTTGCAGTATTTCCCAAAATGGCAAAAACCTCATTTAATGCATTTTGTCTGATTATTTGAAATTGTTTGATTTTGTTTCAGTAGTACTAGTTGGCCTGTCTGATGCAGATTCTCTTTTCAGATGCTGTTTTTTAATCCAATCCTAGTTGATTAGAAGTTAGTTTAGTTAACTCTAATTAATTTACTTTAAGCAAGAAATTGATTAGGATAGTTCTTCTGAAAGTTCTGCATGTATATTGTCTATTATCTGCCCAGTTTGCTAGTTAGTTTCCCACTTTTATTTACCTTGTACAAGCATCATCAGCCCAAGGCGCGGCGGCATCGCCAAACACGCTAAGGACGTAGTCACTTAACGAAATTCTCAATTTCTCTGTGGGGTCGACACCTCCTTACCACTTACTAATCTAATAGTATATGGAAAGTGGGAAACAAAAAAAATATTTTGATTGGGGCAGCGTGTTCCTCAATGACAGCACGTCTAGCTCCACATCAGAGGACTTGGTTCACAAGTTCTTGAATAAATTATTCCCTCCCTGTATGACTTTGAAGCTCAAGTTGGAGATTACTCAATTCCAACAGCAAGATCCAGAGTCCCTTTATGATGCATGGAAAAGGCTCCGGGAGATTCTTAGAAAGTGCCGAAATCATGAATTTGGTGAGGATCACCAAGTGTGCATCTTTTACCACAGGTGCAACATCGATGTGAAGAGGCTTTTAGATGCAGCGGCTAGAGGATCATTGCTAAAAAATGGACATGAGGCAACCATCAAAGTAATTGAAGGCATGGCTACGATGAGCTATGAATGGCCGGGTGAAATTCAAATCATGAAAAAAGTGGCCAAAACTTCATAAGCCGATCCTATGAGCCTTATAGTGGCACAATTAGCCGCTTTTAACACAAGAATTGAAGGATTAGCGGCTCAACAAGTTGAACTGGTGGAATCTCAAACAATGGTTGAAGATGTCAACTAGATTAACCAAGGAGGCCGAACAGGGTTTAATAATTACCGGGCTCAACAAAGAGGCAACAATTATTATTCGGGTAATCGTCAACATCCAAATCTCTCCTATGGGAACCCGAATGATGCCATCCAACCTCCTCCCTGTTTTAATATGAGCAATGGTGTGACGAGTCCAAAAAGTCAAGTATGGATGAGCTTCTTCGATCTTTCATGGGAAAGACGGAAAAATACATGGGAGATTCTCACAATAGAATTGGAAAGTTAGAAACCACCGTGACCGAGATGAGCACCCATATGAAGATGTTGGAAACTCAAATAAGCCAAATTGCTCAAGCCGTGGGAAATCAACATCAACCGGACAATTTTCAAGTCAACTAACGGTGAACCCAAGGGATTGTAAGGCCATTAGCCTTAGAAGTGGTACAATATATGAAGGCCCCTCAAAGCCTGATGAAATTTTATGTGAAAGCAAAGAGAATGAGGAGCAAAAAAAGAAAAAAGAACCGAAAATTTCTACTTCCTCAAGTCCACAAGAAGTTAAAGTTCATTTCCCTCACCGACTCCAAAAGACGAAGCTTGATGATCAATTCTCAAGTTTATTGATGTCTTTCGGAAGATTGACATCAATATTCCATTGATAGAGGCGTGCCAATAAATGTCTAACTATGCCAAGTTCTTAAATGGTGTAGTCTCCAAGAAAAGAATATGGGGGGAGTTTGAGACGGTCAAGTTGGAAAGGCTTTGTGTAACTTGGGGGCGAGCATCAATCTCATGCCATTTTTGTTCTTTAAGAATTTGAAGATTGGATCCTTGAAACCAACCACAATCACTCTTCAAATGGCGGATAGGACTATCACACACCTGATGGGCATGATTGAAGATGTTCTAGTCAAAGTGAGTGACTTCATATTTCTGGTGGACTTCGTTGTGCTAGACATGGAGAAAGATCATAATGTCCCACTCATTTTGCGAAGACATTTCTTGGCACGGGGAAGGAAATGATTGATGTGTCCAAGGAGGAACTTACACTTCGTCTCAATGATGAAAGTGTGACATTCTCCATCTACAATGCCATGCAAATCTACGAAGACGAGTCCAGTTGTGCAATGGAATTTTGCAAACTCATTCAAGTGGTGGATTCTTGTGTGGATGAAGTTGCTCAAGCCATATATATTCCACAAGATCCATTGGCGCATTGCTTATTTCATTCACTTTATTCCTCCCATCATTATGAATTAGTGAATGCTAATTCTGATTTATTGGATTTTGTAGGTGCTCTAAACTCTTCAAAATAAATCGTGAAGCGTCATTAAAGGTTCCTACCATTGAAAGATGAGAAAGATGATCCTGAGGGAATAGAAGAGAAAGCAAGAAAAGAGCTACTATTGGAGTTGAAGCCACTGCCCGCACACCTTAAGTATGCATTCTTAGGAGATGATGATACTTACCCAGTGATTGTATCTTCTTCGCTTCCTATAACTAAGCTTGATAGATTGTTGAGAGTCTTTCGGGGGCATAAGTCGGCTATAGATTGGTCTAATTCTGATTTGTAAGAGATTAGTCCATCAATTTGCATGCATAGGATTTTGTTAGAAGATGATTATAAGCCTAAGGTCCAAAATCAAAGAAGTGTTAATCCTATAATACAATAGGTAGTAAGGAAAGAAGTGTTAAAATGGTTAGATGCTGGAATTATCTATGCCATTTCTGATAGCAAGTTGGTTAGCCCCACTCAAGTGGTAGCTAAGAAAGGAGAGATAACGGTAGTACAAGGAGAGGGTGATGAGATGATCGCCACTAGCTTGGTAACCGGGTGGAGAGTTTGTATAGACTTTCGTGCCTTGAATGCCTCTACTAGGAAATATCATTTTTTTCCTTCCATTTATTGATCAAGTGCTACATAGATTGGCCGGATATGAGTACTATTGCTTTCTTGATGCTTATTCTGGATATAACCAAATTTTGATAGCCCTCAAGGATCAACACAAATATGTTTTTACTTGTCCTTATGGTATATTTACTTATAGGAGAATATCTTTTGGGTTAAGTAATGCTCCCGCTACTTTCCCAAGATGCATGATGTTTTCATGACATGATTGAGCATATTATGGAGATTTTTATGGATGATTTTTCTGTTTTTGGAACTTCATTCGATAATTGTCTTGAAAATCTCACCAAAGTTTTGCAGCGTTGTGAAGACACCAATCTTGTATTGAATTGGGATAAATGTCATTTCATGGTGAGGGATGGCATTGTGCTTGGACATAAGATTTCAGCAGCGGGATTAGAGGTCGATAGGGCTAAGGTTGTGGCAATTGAGCAGCTTCCACTTCCTACCAACGAGAAGTCCTTTAGGAGTTTTCTAGGCCATGCTGGGTTCTGTGGGCGTTTTATTATGGATTTCTCTAAAATTGCAAAACCTTTATGCCATTTGCTTGAAAAGGAAACTGCATTTACTTTTTCTCATGATTATTTGCAGGCCTTTGAAAAGCTGAAGAAGGCTTTAGTGACTGCATCGTACTCATCTCGCTGGATTGGTCACAACCCTTTGAGATCATGTGTGACGCTAGTGACATCGCTGTTGGAGCCGCCTTGGGGCAGAAAATGGACAAACTATTTTGAGTGATTTACTATGCAAGTCGTACCTTGGATTCGACTCAGTCCAACTACACAACCACAGAGAATGAGATGCTAGCAGTGGTCTATTCAATCGAAAATTTTAGATCTTATCTCATATGAGCCAAGGGCCCAAGACCATTGTCTACACTAATCATGCAATCATCTGCCACGTTTTTGTAAAAAAATAATGCAATGCCAAGGCTAATTCGGTGGATTTTTCTTCTACAAGAGTTTGATGTGGAGATTCGGGATAGAAGAGGTTGTGAAAATGTGGTAGCCTACCACTTGTCGAGATTGGAACAGCCCGTCAAGGAAGAAGACTTGAAGAGATCCATCAATGAGAGTTTCCCCGACGAGCAATTGTTCTTCACATAAGACATATCTCCTTAGTTTGCCGACATCATTGATTTCAAGTAGCCAAGGTAGTCTCAAATGACCTCGAGTTGCACCAAAAGAAGAAATTCTTCCATTATGTCAAGTTCTACTTGTGGGATGAGCCTTATTTGAATTGGAGGTGCGCGGATTTGATAATAAGAAGATGTGTGCCTCAAGACGAGTGGGAGGATGTGATGAAACTGTGCCACTCGTCCCCAAGTAGGGGACACTTTGGAGCGAATCGAATGGCAATAAAGGTACTTCAAAGTGATCTCTATTGGCCCACCATCTATGGAGATTGCCATCTTCTTGTGCTCAAGTATGATGCATGCCAAAGGACATGAGTGATATTTGTTAGGGTATATACTGAAAAGCAAGCTTCGAGCTTCTTTGTATCTTGTAAACCTTATTTCCCATCAATGAGAAGAATATTATTTTGTCACATATATTTGTTTTTCATTTGATTTTATAAATCGTTTGATTAAACAAATAAGGTCTAGGTCTTTTGCATTATAGGCTGAGT
>JAYDZE010580464.1:0-11189 GCA_034509125.1 Monilaria moniliformis | reverse complement strand
CAGGACTCCATGGCCCAATGGATAAGGTGCTGGTCTACGGAACCAGAGATTCTGGGTTCGATCCCCAGTGGAGTCGTCTCCTACTTCATTTCCCTTTTTTCCTCAAAATTCCAACTGCTATAAATTTCTTTATTATCTTTGAGAAAATTTACCGATGGTAGAGAAAGTAATAGAGACAATTTTAGCACCCTTGCCCTTACAAAACATGTATATGATATATTATTTTCTCTTCATTTCCCTTATTCTTATCAACTTTAGAAGTTCCATTTGACATTAATAAAAAAAATTGAGATTAATTTGACATTCATAATTGATATGGTATGAAGTATCTTACCAGTTGTCGGGAGCCGTCCAAGAAGATTACAACGAGTTTTCAATGATTAGCGATAGTCGGATTTCGCTTTGATTTAATTTCCCACCCTCTTGTCTTCATCATACATGCATTGGATCTATGAAGCAGATGATATGATGTTGGGTGAGGGTGTTGGTGGAGCAGCTGATGATGCTCACTGCTCACTGCTCACCTTTCATTTTCTTATACAATGTTACTGTCATGGAGTTTAGGTAATCTCATGTCTAATTACAATCTATATCTATTATTATCACCGATTTGTTTGCATATCGAAATTGCAACCAATAATATTACATAAACAAATGCGATGAACTTGTGATTATTATGTTTTATATAGTTGCAAATACATATATGACATTTTAATTTTGATTCAACTTTGTTGTTTTCATTTTCGATTTTATTTTACTGCATTTTCAAAGTACGATTTAGTGAACTCGACATGAAACTGGATTTTTGACATTGATGTTATTTTCTTACTGAATTGACCGTATTATTAAATAAGCGCATCAGATAATATCGTTGAATACAGTAATACAATTAGTGAATTAGTTATAATATTAACTTCAACAAGCTTTCAATTTTTATTGTATTTACTTGATGATAAAATGCATTAATATAATTATATAATGGATAGGTTCAAATCATTCTATATGATATGTTCAAACCAAGAAGTTTGCCCAATAAGTGACAGTACGAATCTCAAGTAGTTTATCGCCACTTGATTCTTAATATTGTTAGCATTCCGCGCCAAAAGTGCGACGTAATATCTGAGCCACAATACCTTAAGTTGCCTCGACAATCTTGCCAAGAGACCATTGTTCCAGCTTGCTTGAGATTCGCCTGTATGTGTATTTATGTGACGCAGTCATGTGTATATACCGGTGTCTGTCACTTGCTGCACATGTTTTTGATTAAGCTAATTTTAAAAATATACTATACCCTAAACCGTTAACCCTAAACCCTTAAAGTGGATGCATATGTTTTATTATTAATTTCACTGATTTATAAAATTTAATATTATCAACAGATAATAAAATATGTTTATTAAAACAAGATTTTCAAAAAATATATATCTTAACTTTCTAATAATCAATCTAAATTAAATATAATTTAGTAAAACAATATAGATTTAATATTAAATATAATTGTTGAAAATGCCAGCAAATTTTGCTTCTTCGCATGTAGATTTGCAATTCACACCCCAATTTTGGTGTTCCTTCACGTTCATTGTGAGAGATTGAATTTTTGGGATTGCAAAATTATGAATAAACGAAAAATGTTACTTAGTGGAGGAAATCTTAATTAATTTTTTAACTTACCAAACAAAATAATTTGAATTACAATATAATTTTATATTATTTACTTAATTTTACCAAATAAAAAATTTGGAATTGAATTAGAATATTACAACTTCAAATTCAATTCTATAAAATTACAACTACAACATATTTCCAAATCCTTATACCAAAGATACCCTAAATAATATTGTGCATACATCAAGATGAGCAATTACGTATAAACACCTCTAGTAAATTTTGACAATTAAAGGAGAATTACAATGAAAATACACAACTCAATGCACTTAAAAATTAATAATGTTCACCAAATCAGTTGCACAGTGCATTTAACTTAATTTAGACTATAGACATTGAATACAATGATGCCACTACAAACAAGTCTTATTGCAATAAATTAATTTGCTAATGTGTATCATGGAATGCAGTTTCAGTTTCTACAACACATTTGTTCACTAAATAATACACTCAATTCACTAAATAACTAACATAACTGTCAAAACACACTATTTTGTGTTTTACACAAAAAATAAAATTATAACTAAAATAACAACTCAATGCACTTTAGAAATCCACCTGAACGATCTCAAATGAATTACTAACAGCAAATCCTATTAAACTAAATCTGTTTTTTATTTTCAAAATTGCTCACATAGTATATAGTGACAATACTAGAAACATGTCATATTGCAAGAAATTTAATTCTCCATGTATATAATGGAATGCAGTATGCATATCACATTCGTTCACTAAATAATTAATATAGCCAATTCAGTAAGAAATAACATTAATGTCCAAAGCCACTTCCATGACTGCTACAAATGTCTCATGCTTTCCAACCGATACAACTCGTTTTTCAAAATATTGCACCAATTTCATCAAGGGGTGCAGTAACAGGACTAACAAACTTCACCTTACATTATACACTATCGAGTGATACAACTTGCATGCGGCTCTCTGATCTAAAATTGCCGATTGCCAGATAGACATTATCGAATAGCGCCTTTTGATATATATTCTAGATATAAATTGGTAAATAATGCCCAAGAACCACATATTCACTTATGCATCACTTCATCTATCTTATACTCAAAATTCACTATAAAATATTGAAGGGGAATCACAATTAATCATTCGTAATTGATACTTAGTAACTATGCCTCTTCCCGACCCATCCTACATCTGCCACTGGTTTCCGAGTGTATTTAAGATTTAGCTGTCAAGTATTGGGAAACTGAAAATACAAAAGACCTTTCATTCCAAGGCTCAAAAGAATCCCAACAAGAAAATCTTGATTCCAACTTTTCATCACGTCGGAATTAGGAAAAAGAATAATAAATGGAAAAAAAATGTGTGCTGTCATCCTCTATTAGTTGACTCTAAAAGAAAAACAAACGACGGATTTCAGGTTCGTATGTAAACCGTTCAACATCACCTAAGATTGGATCTCTTTTCACCATAGTGTGTGATTTGTATTTGGTGTGTATGTTATTCTCATCCATTTCAATAGATTTTGGCCTATTGTCATAAAGATCGTACACAAATATACCCTATTGGAATCACCAACTTTTAAAAAAATGATAAAAAATATAAACTCCAACTCATGACCAACCGTTGGTACGAAGAGTGTTTACAAAATATAAAAGCCCAACTCCAACACCTTCATCCATTGAATTTAAAAATAAAAACATAATCTAGATTCAAACCCGGGAAATAATAAGATTATGGACAAAATATTTTTTTTCCTTATGGTGACCTGAAAAATAATCTATTGAACAACTTCTCTAGATTTTTACATGTTAAGCAACATCAAATTAAATATAAAGTAAACAAGTTCAAAAATCATTTTATTATATCTGGGTAACGTCCGCTCCAAATTGTCCTAATTTTTAGAAAAGCAATATATTGATTTTATTGCGAACTTGAAAAAAGAAAATCGTCAAGTCCATCGAAATTCTGTTTACAGTAGAGAATAATTAATTAATAAATAAATAAATAAATAAAATCAGATATAATTAAACCACAGGAAATAAAGATAGATGGAGTTACTTATTCTCTGCTGAAGTAAATGTCATTTATTCCTTTATTTATTAAGATCTCGGACTAATTAATTGACGTATTAACTATTAATTTCTCCTATTGTATTACTTTCTTTCTTTTTGTATGTTTAACATTGATCGTTACTTTTGTCCTAACCTTTTATTATTTGTGAAAATAACACTGCCATCAATTTGATTCAAACATATTCCATATCACATTTAATTCTTTTGTCAGTTGAACTTGAATGATACCTGCTAAGTTATAAGCTTAATAAATTGAAGGAATTTAAATCCAAACCAAACTACCTTTATAATTTAAAATAAATAAAAATATTATAAGTATATCAAAATTTGTAATCATATACATGTTTATACCAGTAAAAGATGTATAATTATAACATTAATTTGATATAATATTGACTTCCCCTTTTCACTAGGGATGTCAATTTAGCCCGAAATTTATAGGTTGACCCGATTAGTCCGACAATCTAATAGGGTAGAGCTGAAAAATTATAATCTAAAAAAAATCTCAACCCGAATGACCCTAAACCGAATAGCATGGAATCCGATAGGGGTGACTCGAAGATAGCTCAAACTCTATAGGATCAACCCCAAAAATAGTGAGTTCTCATTATTTAGTTTTTGAAATTTCATTACATTAATTTTTTCAAACTTTTGAAAGTTAGTATAGTAATTTTTTTTTTCAAATGTATGTAAAAATACATTTTGATTCAATATTCGAAAGTTATATTCATCATTTCATTTTTTTTATATTTTACTGTAATATTTAATATAAAATATTTAGATTCAAAATTTAAAAAGTGATAGTTATTTATGAAAAATGTATTTTCATACTTCTATAAGAGTTATATATTAATTTTGAGTTGAAATGACATTCATTTATGAATATACTTTTTTATTAGAAATATATAATTATCAATATTAATCTATTAACATAATAAATTATAATTTTTTTTTAATCTGATAAATTAACCTGAAACCTGATAATTTAATATTAGAATCGAGAATTTCTAACGCAAAGTGACGTCCCTACTTTTCACACGTACACTTGGAAAGAAGAATATGATGTTGTACAAATATAGGTAATCTGCATCACCTAATACGTTTGCATTAAATCACTCTAGATCTTATTCTCATAATAACGCCAACTAAATGCATGTAGTTTCAGCTTTATAAATATCGCCATTTCCTGTCACCTAATGCAATATCTTCTTCTGTTTAGAGAGAGAAACAGACAGAGAGAGAGAGAAACAGAGCAATGGCAACTCTCAAAGTACCCGCAAATGTTCCCGCTCCGGAACAGGATGCTGAGCAGCTCAGGAAAGCTTTCGCTGGTAATGACAAAATCTGTCCATCTGCTTCTGCTTTTGTTCTTGATCTGTTCTAAATACTCTAAATTCTGTTATTTCTGGAATTCTTATTCAACTTATGTCGGAGCAAAATGATGAAAATTGCTACAAGTCTTTTGTGGTTTCTCCTGGTTGATTCTTATGTTAATTGTTGAAATGTTCAGCATTTGTGCGAATGAGTAAAATTATCTAAGATCGTGATCGTAAGTAACGGAAATGCAAAAATCTTTCTGGAGGTTTTTGATCGGCAATTATTAAATTAATTCTTGAAATATTCAAGACTTTCTGAATTGTCGATCAGGTGTTTGTTTAATCCTCTTTGAATAGGTAATCATCAATTTTTCCCAGAACTCTTGTATTTTAACCAGCAGTGATCATCATTTTAGAATGTACTTGCTCCAGAATTATGAGCATTATCTAGAAAAGCTCAAAAGTTTATTGAATTGTTACACAGGGAATGCTAATAGTCTGAAGATTGAATTTAGGTGCGAATGTTCTGTATTGTAATTTATGTTAGTTTAAAATGGAATTAGGGCTTAATGGTGCTTAATGGTGCAATTTTGGAGATAGAAAGGATCTAAGAAGATGGTCTAAAATCTAAACTGAGATGATTTCTTTGCAGGATTGGGGACAGATGAGGAGACGATAGTCAAGATTCTAGCGCACAGGAATGCAACACAGCGAAAGTTGATTCGCGAAGCATATGCTGCAGCTTATGGAAAAGATCTTCTTAAAGGCTTGGAGAAGGAACTTTCTGGTGATTTTCTGGTTAGTACTTCATTGCTTTAATTCAAAAATCTTCATACACTTATTTATTGGCTTTCTATGTGTTTCTATTGATTTTTACGTTGTAAAATTGGTTTTAAATGATCAAGACAGTTAGATTTGGCTGCAAATGGTAGTTGAATACGAGGCATTATTACTCCTTTGGTTGATTTGTGTGTTCTGTCTTCCATTTATGGATGATCTGACTTGGTTTACTTATATCATGGAATCAATGTCTTGTGCTTACGCAGCATGCACTAGTTGTGTGGACAGTGGATCCAGCTGAACGAGATGCACAACTAGCTAACAAGGCTACAAAGATGCTTACTGCTAACAATTTCGTGCTCATGGAAATCGGTTGCACCAGGTCTTCATATCATCTGTTTAAAGTCAGGGAGACATATCATCTCCTTTACAAGAAATCTCTTGAAGAAGATGTTGCACATCACACTAGTGGAGATTACCG
Source organism: Monilaria moniliformis (assembly GCA_034509125.1). NCBI lineage: Eukaryota > Viridiplantae > Streptophyta > Magnoliopsida > Caryophyllales > Aizoaceae > Monilaria > Monilaria moniliformis. The sequence goes on along the minus strand of JAYDZE010580464.1, from coordinate 4,902 downwards.
GAAAGTAAGTAACAAATTCCCATGTCATAACAATACATAAATTCCTAATGTTGGTGCATTGATCGTGGCCTAAGTTGTGTTAGTTCGATCAACAGTCGAATTTGGTTTTGTGGATTTGGATTTCGGACTGCATATATCTCTCCCTAGTCGCTTTTACCATGAAACAAATTTGAACAGACAAGAGGAAAGGGTTGAAAATAACTAATCTGATCCTGAGAAATGTGATTTTGTGTTTTCATGAATGCCAAACAGCTTCTGGTTCCTCTTGTGAGTGCCTTTCGATATGAGGGAGATGAGACGAACATGACTTTGGCAAAATCGGAGGCTAAGATACTACATGAGAAGATATCTGAAAAGGCATACGGTGATGAGGAGATAATACGGATTCTGACAACAAGGAGCAAAGCACAGCTCAATGCAACACTTAACCAGTACAATGATGCGTTTGGAAATGCTATCACTAAGGTATATCTAATCTACATAACTTGTTACATCTATCTCTGGTCTCGTTGCTCTCATTCAGTGAGATTCGTTACTGAGAAACTGCGGCTTATTTCCATAAAAATGCTGATAAATTTTTGCAGGATTTGAAATCCGACCCTAATGATGAGTATTTGAGGTTCCTCAGAGCAACGATCAAATGTTTGACCTCTCCCGAGAGGTACTTTGAGAAAGTACTCCGCCTTGCTATAAAGGGGGTTGGCACGGACGAGAATGCTCTGACTCGCGTTGTGGTTACTCAAGCTGAGGTTAACCTGCAGCGGATCAAACAAGAATACCTCAAACGTAACAGCATTCCTCTGGAACAGGCGATTGCTGAAGACACCTCCGGAGACTACAAGAAAGTCTTGGTCGCGTTGGTCGGAAAGGAGGAAGATGCAAGCGTGTAAGAATGAATTGAAAGTGCATGAGTGTGTGATGTGTGCGTTTATTCTGGCTTAAACTTGAGTTGAGAAACTTGTTTCAAGACGTGATGGCGTTCTGTTTATGTATCTTTGAGGGGGTTTTGGTTGTTTTATTCTATTCGTGTTGGTGAGTTTGTTTACATTAAGGTGAAGTTTGAATTGAATTGGTAAGGTTTACCCATCACCGTTTTTTCTCTTACACCAAAACAAACAACTCTCTGTCGCTACTCTTTCCTCAAACAAGACAATGCAAACCATCATGCTCAATAGAAGTTGCTGCAACTACTATACATATGGTGCTCTCATTTAATCAAAGCAAATTAAAGTTGGCATACTCTATTCAATCAGGGCAAAACTGGTTGAAATTATAGGGGAAACAAGTACTATAATTTTGTAAAATCTAGGAAAAATTTCCTATACACACTTACAAAAAATGGTCGAACCATATATAAAAACTAGCCTTAATCTTGATTTGTGTCTCTAAAAAGCTTGTAAAGCAGCTCCCAATGCAAAGAAGTCATAATCTAGGCAATAATTGCACCCACAATCCATGCAACCACAATTATAGGCCTTTGTGTTCTTCACCTCAGCAAATTCTTCAACTTTGGTGGCTATCTGTATAGCAGGGGGCTTGACATCATCACCATATACGTAACTGTCTTTTGCGGTCATGACGACCCACTTGTCATTGATCCCCATATTTGGCACGCCAGCGACGTCGTTCCATGGCATCTCGGCCCTTCCCAGCAGTTTTGAGCCACTCATTCTTGATAGGAAATTTGCCGAGCTTCTGCACCGGAGCTCAAAAACAATGGTTCCTTGCTTGAGTAATCTCATGGTTTCTGGAGTGCCACAGCAGTTTAGTGAAAAGGTCTGGTTCCAAGTTAAGTTGGAATGTGATGAGATTTGATGGCTCTCTAATCTTACTCTTTTGTTGCTTGCTGTAGAGATATAGCATCTTACAAAAACTTCTCTACATGTTTTCACAAAAATGTTTCTAGCCCTTATTAGTCTCAGCTCAAAACTGAAAGAAGAAGAGAGAGTTTGAGAATCCATTTTCTTAGAGAGAGGAGAGAGTGAGAGAGAGTTGATTGTGAGAAGCTCCAACACAGATATATATAGTGGAGGACCGGATGAGTGATTAATTTAATGGAGGACGCTCCACTAGGATCAACTAGGTTATAAGATTAGCTCGAAATCTCAATCTCATTATTGTAAGGTATATATGCAACACTTTTGATAATGGACAATAAGTCAAAAACTAAATCCTTGTTTGCTTTTCTCCATAGATTTTATTTAAAAAAATTATATAGTTTGAGCTCTTGATACTCTTGAAAGGTTTCAAATCCTCCAAAAAGATCCCCCTTTTTTTTAATCAACGAGTTAAATGCCAATATGCATCCCTTATTACCTACCACTTTTGTAGCCGGCTCCGAATTTCCATTATTCTAAATGATACTTAATTTATCCTTCTTCAAATATAGAATTAAAGAAAAAAAAGGAAAATAAAATAAAAAAATAAAATGGAATCTGGGTTCTTCATTCGCTAGTTATTAATTAGGAATCACTTCATCTATTCCGGCAATCTACAGCAGTATATAGTGTCTGTCCTCTTTCATTAGCAAATAAGTATTTGTGACTTTGAGCATTTTAGAAGAGCCAATCCACTATTGAGATTTAAAATGTAGGATAAATATAAAGATGCTATAATATTGACCATCACTATCTCAGATCTAACTTTAAAACAACTAACATGAATTATTGCAAATATATTAAATTAAAATTCATGAAATTAAACTACGAGATCTCAATCTTGAAACACTAGGCCCAGAAGAAAAGCTAGGATCAACTGAGAGAGGAGAGCCAATAAAATGCCGTAGAAGTGGTAATCTGAGTTCACAGGCAATTAACAAATAGAAGAAAATCACCACGTGAGATTCATGAATAAGGGGTGAGTATAAGAGAGTAAAATATATTGCAAATTACACACACCACACGCAGTGACCAATCAATAGGGAGATAAATGTAGTACTTGATAGATGATTTAATTATTAATCATCACGAATAAACAAAAGAAGATGATATTAAATATAATGTGGCAAGCGGCTAATGATTTTTTTTAATCTATATTGTGTTGGAGTTTCATGCTATAACTACATTGTACACTTAAAGAGTAATTACAACATAAAAATGTCATTATAAATCTAATTAAGGGCAAAGGTGGGATGTTGGGACTCGTCTCAATATATTATTCATATATCCATTATAAATCAGTTTTTATTTCTTTTTTCGTAGGAAAGAACAAAAAGGGCACATTTATTTGTGAATTAAAAAATCACATAAAAAACATCATTTCATCACGTGAGTAACATCAAGATATAATTTATTACATAGAACTAAATACATTTAGTCAACTTATTTCTAGTACTTAGTCAAAATTTACGAAAACGCCCAAGTAAGTGTATATGTGTCGATGTCAATTTAGTCGGAACCTCGTTCTCGAGGTTTCGCGAGCGATACTTGATATTTATTAATTTGAAGCTTTATTTAAATTTATTATGATAAGCATGTGATAAAACTTTGCTAATGGTATGAAACCGCCTATTTCAATAATATATGTTTTAGGTCCTTCAAATTGCATTTTTCCGAAATAGATATTTCACCTTCAACACGCAATATTAGCTAGTTGTAGTTGTCGAATTTAATTTCGTGTTGTATATATATTATTTAGTGCTATTAATATACAGTGATATATATATATATATATAGAACAAATATAATACATGCATCGTGAATCAAATTAAAGAACATGTTCATATGTATAGAGAAGAGTAATCAAATCAGAACTATTTTTTATTGAATAACAGAGACTGAATTAAAAGCGTTGATTTTGAAGATTTGAAGGATGAAATAATAATACGTGGCATTTATATTTATTTAATTTTTAATAAAATGGTATTTTAGTCTACTAAAAAATCGGCCAATTTTATGTGAACCCTATTTTTATGGGATGTGATATTACAATTATTTAGGTGGTTATACATGTATTCTACAATTAAGGAAAATGTGATTAATTATGAATTTTTATTTTTAATAGATTTTGTGTAGATTTAATTATATCTTTAATGTGCATTTTATTTGGATTAGTGTCCACAATCTTTCTTTGTTCATCAGCGATTTTTAACGATGATATGAGCGACACTATATAGTGATTATGGATTTGTAATATAATGATACTACACTCAGATTGTTCGATGTATTGAATTAATATTTAGAATTGTTTTGTAGATACTTATATTCCATATTTCAATAATTGTGATGATATATAATATTTTGCATCATGATGTTCGTTTCATACCTATGCTGATCTTCGAAACATACACCAAATAATTTGGACATAATGCATTATTGTAACAATTGTAATGATATGCAACATTAAATGCAATGATATGGCTCTTGAGAGAATGAAAATGAAACGTCTTCTTTCTTGTATTTCCGTTAAAAATTCGTGGAGGGAAGACGAAAAGATTTTGAAATGAAAGTGATTTGATCCCTACAAATACGCAGTGATGATGTAGCCTGTAAATCCCCCACGATCTGTTCTCCTGATTACACGCAACATATCTTAATTACTACGCAAACGTTTTTTTGGCTTTTTACTAATCTGCCCTTATAATGACATAAACGTAACTGTATGATGATATACGCCGTCAGCACATCTTGGTCGTCTATTTCATGATCTGATGGTCATTAATTAGTCTTAGTTATGCACCAGGGTCATGGTTTGACCCTAGTGCACCCATATATATATATATAGTCGTAATCAAATGAGAACTCACATCTACCATGAGAACTAAGACCAAATCTAAACTGTTAATTTATAGGAATAGATGGTTATGATATTGCCACGTGTAATAATTAAAAAATCAAAAAATTCAATATAATTCCTAAAATAACCGAAAAAGGGCAATTACGTAATTCTGCACTTCCACACGTT
>JAYDZE010580453.1:0-11191 GCA_034509125.1 Monilaria moniliformis | reverse complement strand
TTTGAAGATAACAGAGGTGCAGCAGGAGGTTCTCATCGGAATCCTGAGCGTCATGTCCCTTTTAGGCAGCCTAGGCGGCGGCCGGACCTCCGACGCCATCGGCAGGAAATGGACAATGGGGCTGGCCGCCATCGTCTTCCAGCTCGGCGCGATCGTGATGACCTTCGCCCCGACGTTCCGTGTCCTGATGATGGGGAGGATCTTGAGCGGCATTGGGATCGGATTCGGGGTCATGGTCGCGCCCGTCTACATTGTGGAGATCTCCCCGACCGTCGCACGAGGCTCGCTCACCTCGTTCCCGGAGATCTTCATCAACTTAGGTATCCTCCTCGGATATGTCTCGAACTATGCATTTTCGGGTCTTCCCGCGCACACGAACTGGAGAGTGATGCTTGCTGTTGGGATTCTCCCGTCCATCTTCATTGCGTTTGCCCTGTGCATCATCCCGGAGTCGCCTAGATGGCTCGTGCTGCAGAATCGGGTGGATGAAGCGCGGTCCGTGCTTCTGAAGACGAACGAGCACGAGGCGGAGGTCGAAGAGAGGCTTGCCGAGATCCAGCTAGCTGCTGGACACGGCAGCAGTGGCGGGGTCGAGCAGAAGGCCGTGTGGCGAGAGCTGCTCAGCCCGTCTCCTGCTCTTGCGAGGATGCTGATCGCGGGGTTCGGGATCCAGTCGTTCCAGCAGATCACCGGCATTGACGCGACTGTCTATTACAGTCCAAAGATCTTTCAGGCGGCCGGTATTGACGATAAGTCGAAGCTCCTCGCTGCGACCGTCGCGGTCGGAGTGACCAAGACTGCTTTCATACTCATAGCTATTGTGTTGATCGATAGGATTGGGAGAAAACCTCTGCTCTATGTGAGCACCATTGGAATGACCGTGTGTTTGTTTAGCATCGGAGTGACGCTGTCGTTCTTCGGAGAAGGGTCGTTTGCGGTGGCGCTGGCGATCCTAGGCGTCTGCGGCAACGTGGCCTTCTTCTCCGTCGGGATGGGCCCCGTTTGCTGGGTCCTCACGTCGGAGATCTTCCCTCTGCGCGTCCGTGCGCAGGCGTCGGCTCTCGGGGCCGTTGGGAACCGGCTCTGCAGCGGCTTAATTGCCATGTCGTTCCTCTCCGTCGCACATGCCATCACTTTCGGGGGGACGTTCTTCCTCTTCTCAGCGATCTCTGCTGTCTCCGTGGCGTTCGTGTACCGGTGCATACCGGAGACGAAGGGGAAGTCTCTTGAGCAGATCGAGCTGCTGTTCGAGGACCGGTACGAGCTGCAGGAGAGCGAGGTTCAGCTTGGAGACGCCGAGCGTCTGGTGCAGAAGGAGTGATCTGCCTTTGCAGAAGAACGATGTTTTGCGACTGCGGCAGATCGTCGCCACCTATCACGAGACGACGGTAGGATTCTTTTGAGCATTCAGCTTGTAGGAATCAGACAAGAGAAGGTATTGGTTTTGTAGGAAAATGGTTGTGGTAGTAATTGCAGGTAACTGAACTGCTTGAGAGAAGCCTATTTGTATAGTTCATTCTTTTGTTACATAGAGGTTTTGAACCAACACACGACGTCGTATCGTGTAGGTCATTGTATTTGACTTTGTATCTTGCGTTACTCCAAATAATAATCCTTCTATATAGATGCAAGAGATATTTATATTTATCCTGGCTTCCTAAGTCTTGAATCGACTCATCTCAGTTAATTATTAGGATTCGATGAAAAGTTATACTCACACGTCTCATCAAAATAGTCTCTGTTCATTTTTCACATAGATTAGAGAAAATGTTATGCTCTTTAAAAAAATATTTATATGTAGTTGTGCTATTTTGCATTTATATATTGCCTCACATAAAGATAGAACCACATCCATTAGGGTGGGTTTCGTTTCTTTGAATTTCCAATTTTTAAATGAAATTTACAAATTTATTGATATCCATTTATGTAGGCTCTTTTCGGATAACGATGCATCCGTGGTGTTATAAAACTCTCTAACAGTATACTGTTTCAAGCAGCCATAACTTTAATTTGGACAAAGCCATTTTCTAAAGCTCCACGTGTTATCGCGTCGGGAATCAACGGTGTTATATAGTACCTCGATGCAACTTCGGATCACGGCAATCAACCGGTTTTTGGCCGATGGCTAGCCGCAGATGTAAAAGGTCAAGTTTAAGGTGGCAAGAAATGTCTAGCTTCCTCTTAGCTATTGCTTTTTGTGGACTTGTCTGCTTGTCAGCCGGAGAAGATACACTTCCGGCCAACCGGACGTTATCCGACGGGCAGACTTTGATCTCACGGAACCACGATTTCGAGCTCGGCTTCTTCTCCCCCGGCTCGTCCAAGAACAGGTTCTTGGGGATTTGGTACATGAGGAAACCGGACGTCGTCGTTTGGGTTGCGAACCGGAACGATCCGATCGTAGATTCACAAAGTGTGATGTTACAAGTAGCAAGAAATGGATCATTAGTCATAAGTAGAGATGGAAGCATACTTTGGTCGTCGGATTCGTCGAGAGCGGCGGCGTCAAATCCGATCTTACGGCTCTTGGACACCGGCAACCTCGTCCTCGCAGACACAACGGAGGAAAACTACATATGGCAGAGTTTTGATTACCCGAGTGACACAAGGTTGCCGGGGATGTTCATGGTGCAGAGCCCCGACGCGGGGGAAGAGAAGTATTTGACGTCGTGGATGAGCTCCGACGATCCTTCTCCAGGAGATTTCACCTACAAGATAGAAAACAAAGGGTTACCTCAGATGGTGATTACGAGGGGGAATGCGAAAGTATACCGGAGCGGCATGTGGAACGGGGTTTACATCAACGTCCCGACCTTCTACAACAAGGTTTTCAAGGGCCGGATGGTTACAGACGGGGGCAGAACAACGTATGTCGATCCTTATAACAGCTCGATTCTTACAAGGCTCGTGATGGATCGATCCGGCTTGATCCGTCGTTACACAATGAACGAGAGGAAAGATGAATGGAATCTAGTCTACACGATACCGAAAGATCCTTGCGACGACTACGCCAAATGCGGCCCCAACGGCGTGTGCAGAATAGAGAGGGTGCCGATATGCGGGTGTTTGGATGGCTTCGAACCCAAGTTCCGGACGAACTGGGACTTTCAAGACTGGTCCGACGGATGCACTAGGATTAGGCCGTTGAGTTGCATGACCGGAGATGGTTTTCTAGAGCTCAAGGGGGTGAAATATCCGGATATACTACGGTTTTCGTTAAACATGAGCATGAGCATCGGTGAGTGCAGAGATATGTGCTTGAGACAATGCAACTGCACGGCGTATGCACAGCCGTACATAGATAACGGAGGCAGAGGCTGCTTGATGTGGCTCGGGGATCTTATCGATACTAGAGTGCTTCCGGGAGCAGATACGAATCAGAATATCTACATTCGCCTTCCAGTTTCTGAACTAGGTAAGAACTCGTCTTAGTGATTTTAGTGATAGGTTCTATAGGAACCGGACGATCCTATTTGATCAAATACCCAGCGACAAACTCCTATGTTCCTTTCATTACGGTATTTTTGAGTGATCCATATCTTTCTTGCTCCCTCTCTATAGAATCTATCCGTAATTCAGACAAGAAGAAGACAATGAGGCGTGCAAAGCTAATAGCAATATCAGTTGCTATGGGAATTCTGATATCTATCTTAACCTGTGGAGCTATAGTTATAGTGAGACGAGGAAAGAGACGAGGTAAGAGCATAACATTCACAGCAGCATTCTTACTAGTCAAAGGCACTGAATTCGTCTTTTGTCAAAATCTGCAGAAAGAAAAAATGAGGATTTAGAGTTGCCTCTATTCAGTTTCGTGACAATCGCTGCTGCAACAGACAACTTCTCCCAGGAAAGCATGATCGGAGAAGGAGGTTTCGGCCCTGTGTACAAGGTAAATGCTAGATTTCTAAAAAAGTTTTCATGCTACATTCTGAGTGCAATGATAATATGAAATAAGTAGGGAAAATTGTCAGCGGACGAGGAAATAGCGGTCAAGAGGCTGTCGGGAACGTCGAGACAAGGTCTCGAAGAGTTCAAGAACGAGGTTATTCTGTTTGCTAAACTACAGCATAGCAACCTAGTCAGACTTTTGGGATGTTGCATTAAAGGAGAGGAAAGGATGCTAATATACGAGTACCTGCAGAATAGAAGCCTCGATTGTCTCATTTTCGGTATGGCTCAAGAATTTTCTTCGTTTTCTACCTTGGTTCGTAGAAACTGAAGTAAACTTGTTTGATGTTGTCCAGATCATAACAGGAAAACAGAGCTGATGTGGCCTAAACGGTATAGCATTATTCTGGGAATCGCACGGGGACTGCTCTATCTCCACCACGATTCCAGATTAAAGATAATCCACAGAGATCTCAAAACGAGCAATGTTTTACTAGACAAAAATCTGAATCCCAAGATTTCAGATTTTGGCCTAGCGAGGACTTTCAGAAGCGACCAGTTTATGGCCAGAACGAGAAGAGTTGTCGGGACATAGTAAGTTCTCTCTTTCTATCTCACGAAATCACGAAATCTAGTATCTCATTTCCCAACACGACAACTTTGTTTAGTGGTTACATGGCACCGGAATATGCAATTGACGGGAAATTCTCGGTGAAGTCGGACGTCTATAGCTTCGGAGTCATGATTCTAGAGATAGTTGGCGGGAAAAGGAACAGAGGGTTTAAGCATCACGACCACGATCATAGTCTCTTGGGACACGTAAGATGCAAACGACCAAGAAATCATTCTCTTGCCATAAATAAATATGAATCTTTATGAAATCTTTTTTTCACGCTGGCATGGTTGCTGTGGAAAGAAAACAGAGTGCTGGAATTGATGGATGAAAGCTTGAAAGATACCTTTGTCGAATCTCAAGTGAAGCGATGCGTACAGGTGGGCTTACTATGTGTCCAGAAGCTCGCGGAAGACAGACCAGCCATGTCGTCCGTGGTCTTCATGTTAGGATGCGAGGAAGCAGCTACGCCCGACCCCAACGAACCTGGATTTTTCACGGAAAGGAGTTCCAACGACGTTGAAAACCAAATATCAAGCAGCAAAGAATCAGTCGGAGCCACAGTAACAATCACCGAATTGGAAGGCAGATAGATAGAGATTAGAAAGTGCTGAAATAGTCTCAATTTATACAAAGCATCAGAATTCATAGGCAGGAAATCTACTAGCATTCTTAGGCTGAACCATATCAAGGAAGAGACCAATACCTCTCACCGTGCCATTCGAACATCAACGGGCACCCTCCCCGTTTTCCTAGCTTCCTTCCGTTCCGGATGATCTATTTCACAATAGCACCCTTCTAGGATCGATACAAACACTAAAGGGAGCACGAAATAATGTATCCCAGCACTGATCCCACCATTTTCTGCTGATCTAGCGTTCAAGGAACGAGTGCATCCAGTAGCAACTACGCATAAATTTTCGTGTTAATCCTATTCTGTGTACAAAACTTTCAGCTTTTTCTAGAAAAACATCCCCAATATATGTTCTCTTGAAAAACCTCCAATTTTTCAAAATGTTAAATTTATATCCCGCTAGATATAATCCGATTATGAAAAGATGACTCAGCTCACTGGATACTTAGATGTATTATAGTCTGTATTATAGTCTAATTGAGGTGGATTTTGGGAGGTTAATCATGTTAACTTTTCCATTATCCGCCTAAGAACACAGCAAACTGACTCAGCGATCCGTAGCCGGATCATGTTAAGCAGGATATAAATCAAACTTTACACAAAAGTTTAGATTTTTTTAAGAAAAAAACATAAGTTTGAGACATTATTTTGGAAATTGTTACAAATTTGGGGACACAAAACATGAACAACCCTAAATCTTCCTTTATCATTAACTTCGACACAAAAAAGTATTACTTGTGAACAAAACGTAAATAAACTTAATATGCATAAGTGAGAGTAAGGAACAACCTGGATTGAGTCGAAGAGGAATCGCAGGCCTTAACAATCTCTAAGCATAGACTCAAATCATTCTTCTTACGGGTGACTTGGAAAGATTCGTTTTTTCAACATTCCAGTTCCAGAAACTGTTTTACCAGTTATCATAGTAAAATTTCCGACACCAGAATTTTGACGTAGGCCATTATTAGACAATTTTACAAAGCTCGGTTTATTTAAGAAAAAAATGAAATTGAAATTAACTCTTCATAGTTCCTCTCAGGAATTTCCTCAAACAGGTTGTGGGATTTTGCCTGTCTGGCTATTACACCAGAAGATTACATTTCGATGAAGGAACAAATCAGCCAAACTCACAAACAATACACCATTACAAAGCAGTTTAAGCATAATTCACTTCCAAATTCAGACAGTTAAAATACAAGGAAAAAAAGGGTGGAAGCCATGGGAGCAATACAGTTTCTTTGAGGTCGAGCGCTGCCCGCTGGAGCTGCGGAGAGAGGGAGGAGTAGGGTAGTGAGAGAAACCTCAGGAGCGAGTCTCGAGTGCCCTGCGGGTGAATTTGAATCCTCCCGCGATTTTCTGTGGCTTCCTCTTCGATCACGTTGGGGTTTTCGTGCACGAAGTCGGGCATCTCATTCTGGAACACGCGGTCCGCCATTGTTGAAGCCTTGCTCAGTTGCTTGTGTTTCAGTTCGGTGTTTTCTTTGGAGGAGATGAAGCGCAATGGGGTTTACTTAGCTGAAAACAGTAGTCAACGAAGAGAGGGAAGAAGAGGTGGAACTGGAACACGTACGATGTTTACAAGCTCGACAAACGTGGCTTTGAAGTCACATGCATCATGTATTTGGGAAATTCATACTTTATCATCAAGATCACTTGCAAAAACTTGATGCCAACTCATTTTTATAAAGGTGACATATCTGAATAGGGGTGGCAAAAGACCAGACCGGTCCGGACAGGCCGGAGTGACTGTATTTTCTCGAAATTGAGTCAACTCCGGCCGACCCAAAATCTATTGGATCGAAAAAAATGGAGTTTATTAGGTCTGGAGTATTGTTAATAGTTGAAATGAACTAAAATTCCTCGAACCTCAAATCTATTGGCCCAACTCGGGGCGTCAGCCGGGCAAGACATGCCCCTTCTTTTCAGCTCTATATTTGAGTATAAATTTAAACTCCCTCATCCCCAAACTCGAAAGAAAAAAAAAACATGATAGATTAAACTAATTATTTAGAATATCTAAGGATTTGTTTATTAGATTATTATGTGATATTGTGGGGGATTTGTTTATTTAAAGATTTGTTTATTGGATTATTTATCTAATATTGTATAAGTGATTAAAAATAAAAATATGTATTTAAAATAATATGAATGATGATTTAAGATAAATAAGAATACGAATATGGTTGAGACAAGTAAGATAATCATCGTGGGTGCAGAAATTACTATGATTAGGCAATGATTTAGAATATGAATGATTAGACCTATCAATTTTTAAAGATGAAAATCCATATATTAGATTTTTTATTTCTAATTATTAATGTATTATTTGCTGGTAACTACTTTATGAATCTAAGCTGAATCTTATAATTAAAAATAATTTAAAGTAAACAAAAAAAAAACAATAGTACAATAAACTAATATTAATAGAACGGTAAGAGGTAACTCAATTATTAATACGTTTCTTCTCCGATCAATTCAAGTCACCTCATATGCACGTGAATTTTAACTAAAAAATTAATATTAATAGTAATAATTGCACGAACAAATCATACTGCGCGACTGTTTTTTATTTTAGTTACACAGTTTGAAACAGCTAAATGCACCGCTTTCTTCTCCAGATCTCATCGCGCACACACAACACACACTGAAGAAGAGCTACACATATATTGGTATACATACACAAATTAGCTTTCGGAAAAATGGAAGGATTTGAGGAAGATGTCTACGTGGGAAAAAACGACGCCGGGGACGATAACGCCATGCACTACGGCTACGACGGCGTCGACCCGCCGCCGGCACCGCCGCCGATGGACGGATTGTCCAGGAACGACAACGACGGCATGCAGGGCCACGGCTTTGACGGCAGCGGCGACGCACCACCGATGCCGCCGCCGATCGAGGGGTACGCGCAGGGGAAGGCGTACGACCTCTCGGCGGACAACGAGGGCATCTTCGCGGCGGCAGACGGCGGCGGGCCGCTGCTGCCGGATTCCAGCGAGATGCGCGAGCAGGGATCCGCGTTTCGCGAGTGGCGCCGGTGAGCTAATTAATTATTTTGTTAATGGCAATCAATTTATATATCATCTAATTTATTAGATCAAAGGAACATGATACTCAATTCAAATTTTGTGTACATGTTAAATATAATTTCAAAGGTTAATTACTAAAAACTTTATGAATTTTGATCAAATTTTGGTCTTCCACATATTCTCACCGGCAGGCACACATGGTACAAGGGGCTTAAGCCCCATGAATTTAAGCTTAATTATTGTGTTATTTATGTATGTATATAGTCAAAATATGAATTACTTGGAAGAGAAAGAGAAGAAGGAAAAGGAGATGAGGAATCAGATCATTGCTGAAGCTGATGAATGGAAACGCAAATTCTACGAGAAGAGGGATCAGACATGCGAGACGAACAAGACTCACAACAGAGAGAGAGAGAAAGTAAACACTCCGATCCACGCCTCTCTCTCTCTCTCTAATACTCTCTAGAAAGTTTACCATAAAAATGAAGAAATAATGTGTTGTGTATAATTTGCAGATTTACTATGCACAACAAGAGAAATTTCACAAGGAAGCAGACAATCAGTTCTGGAAAGCGATCGCGGAGATCGTACCCCGCGAAGTCCCCAACCTCGAGAAGAGGCGGGGAAAGAAAGACGACGAGAAGAAACCTGCAGTTTTCGTCGTCCAGGGACCGAAGCCCGGGAAGCCGACTGACATGGCAAGGATGCGTCAGATCCTCGCCAAGCTCAAGACGAACCCTCCGCTTCACATGAGGCCGCCTCCCCCGAAGGAGGAGGGCAAGGATGAGAAGTTGGAGGCGAAGAATAGTGGGAATGAGAAGAAAGACGGGGCAGCAGAAGAAACCGGGTCGTCTGTTTCCTCTGCTGCCAAAGTTTCAACAGCAGATGGAGCGCCTAACGGCGGTTCATCTACTGCTGGAGGCAAAGAGAATGTGGAGAAGAAGTGATTGATTGAATTGAAGGCTGTTGATTCTTTGATTTTTGATTTTGTGTGTGTGACCATTTATATATGAAATTTTTTGAGTGTTACATATAATAAGAGTAGTTTCTTGAAGAAACTTAGTGGCTGCAAAGAGCTCTATTATAAGTGATTTATTTATGTATTAACATTTTGGGGTTGTGTTCATTTTCAGACAAATTGTTCTATATTATGAGGAATTTTGATTTCTGCAATAATGCTTCTATGGACTTTTGTATAGACTATAGAGTACTTAATTTGATTTATTTTGCCTATAACAGTATAATTTGCATGTCACCAGTGAAAAGTCATATTTACTCGAACAGTACTTTCAAATAGCAACTTTTATTAACTGTGCCTCATATAAAGAGAATAAATAAATAAGTAAATAATAATAATAATAATAAGAATAATAAGTTATTGTGCCTAACCATACTGAAAGAGGTAATCAAATGTTCGTTCATGTTTAGATGAGTTCTCCATAGATATAATCCAAATCTTTTCTATGTTTTGCATCATATTACTTGTAAAATGTCTTTCATGTAATTATATCTAATTACATTACAAAAACTTTATGTAATAATATCTTCTTATAAAATGTGTTTATTTACTGGAAAATAACTAAAAAGTGAATTATACTCCATTTGTCCCATCACAATTGTTAACTATTTCTTTTCAGGATGTCGCAAATTATAATCCATTTTTTTATATAAGTTATCTTTAATTTTAGGATTAATTGATTGTAAATCCACAAATTATTAATGGATTTTAGTTTTTCTCATAATCTATAAAATTGGTGTATATATACATAAGCTTTCATGTATTTTGGAATTTCCTCCAAATCTAAATTTTAGCCAAACAAAAACTTATTTGGTATCGGAAATAGATGATGTGATAAGTTCAACACCAAAACGACGTCCTTTTGAATTAGTTTTTCTTAATAATAGATGTTGGTGGTGGTGGTGATGATGATGATGTGTTCAAATTTTTTTTTAAACGGTAAATTAATAATGATGTGTCAAGTTCAAAATCATTTTTTAACAATATATGGTGATCTGTCAAGTTCAAAATAATATTTTCTAATTTAAATTTTAGTAATCAAAATTACGTCGTTTTAATATTGAACTTGACACATTGTCTATTTCTGATGCAATTGCACTTTCTATTTGGTCGGAATTTGAAGTCGGGGAGATTTTAAAATATAAGAAAAATTATATACTTACACACCAATTTTATAGAGTAATGGAAAAAATCAAAATTCACTAATAATTCATGGATTTATAGCTAATTAACCCTTACTTTTATAATGTGACATTCTTTTGTGGACAGACGGATAAAGTATTATTTTTTAAAATTAACTTTTATTGTTTTTTGCAATAAGATAAAAAAAATGATGGGTACCCGACAGATACCCTTCCCTTATCAAGTAATCCTTGCCCTGCCCTGGCCCTGATTTAAACGGGTATGAGGTCGGGTTCGGGGTGAATGAACGGGTATGGAAGTAGGAAAGCAATACATGGCCCTGCCCGCCCCGTTATCATTCCTAGTGTAGGAAATCTGGAGGGTAGATTAACAAGAAACGAACAAACAATAGATTGGAATCTCTGAAAGTCGTGTAGACACTTTCAGATCAAATCAATTTGGTCAGTTCACCCAAAATATTTGATCGGATAAAATTCAGAGAGTTTAGAATCAAAGTATGTTATGTTTTGTATGAAAAAGAACCAGAAAAACCTGTTAAAAAGCGACCAAAAACGGGCAAAAACAGTCTCAACTGCCATGCACCCGGCCGGGTGGAACTCTGCCAGAGACACACCTGGCCGGGTGTGACTCTCTGGACAAGTTTACGCTTTGGACCTGGCCGGGTGGAGTCCTGCCTCAGTCTCACTCGGCCGGGTGAGACTCGCTGGAATCCACGTCGTGCGGTACCCGACCGGGTGGAATCCTGCCACTGTCTCACCCGACCGGGTGAGACTTGCTGGAATCCACGCAGCGTTGTACCCGGCCGGGTGGACACATGCCACCAACTCACCCGGCCGGGTAGAACTCTCTGGAATCCACGTAGAGCC
>JAYDZE010580442.1:0-11191 GCA_034509125.1 Monilaria moniliformis | reverse complement strand
GTAGTCTATAATACATCATAGACTACGGTTTAGTAACCGTAGTCTATGCCCAGGAGCATAGACTACACCATCAGTCTTTACGGTTTTTCCAACACATAGACTACGGTCTAAAACCGTAGTCTATGAGCGCTTTTCTTGTAGTGCACCTGAAAAAAGGAGTACATCTCGTCACTGAAGGATGGGATGGTAAGGCTCCGGTATGTTGCAGGGGAGGGAGCTCGCGTGGAAGGGATGAGTAGTTCGCGCAAAAGAGAAAGACTGCAAGCTATCTCGCCAACTTTTTTACATTTCTTCGTTTTTTTCATTTCATATAAAGTATTAAAATTAAATTTTAAAAGATGCTTGCAGCTATTTATGGTCTCACCAGATTCATAATTTATAGAATGCAATCGAGTTATCATCACGAATTGAATCATACAAATTATAAATATTTGATCAGATTGTAACTATTTTACCAATTATGCTTGATCACCTAACCAAATACCTCTTATGATTTGATCCATGAAACAGCCTCATGCATGGACATAGCTAAAGGACATGGCATCATTCTCAAAGACCATAAGGAAGATTTTGTTGTTGCAGGTTTTTAATGCTTGTAATAATGAAAAAACTCCTATTTTTCAGAAGTAAATTAATAAATAAATATTTTTTCATGTAAACGGCACAATTGATGTTACACTTATTAATTGTTTGGTGAGAATTAATGCCATCGCATTAAAGAAGGGGCAACTCAGCAATTGATGAAAAGATAGGTTATCGATGCTACTTTTGGATCCTTGCTTCTCGCCCTAGCTAACGCTTTCATAATATAAATTGTAATATTAATAACTCTTTTTTTTTTTTTTTTTCCTTCATGAAACCTAACCCATCTTTCCTTTCGCCCTAGGTTTGTAAGGAGATATATATAACATCTACAAGTAAAAAACAATATAACATCTATATAAAATTCCATTCAACCTTAGTGATCGATTCTTGTAATTCATAGTTTAGCTTATTCAATTTACTTTCTTCGCTGCATTAATTGTTGCTGATCACGAAATTCTTTTCCAGAGATGCATAACAAGAGTTAATGCAAATCCCACACTAGTCTCTAATATTCATTACTACTATGTGCAATTTTGGTAGAAATATATCACAGAATATTTTGAATGAACTTTAAATTTAACTTTGGAACTTCAAAGTCAAGAATTAAATGATTTTTTTAAACGAGAAAAATATTGAGACGAACCGACCTCAAATTATATATGGCACGTTGCATGTAGGAAGCGTTAATCTGAATGCAAACTAGCAATCTTCAGCTACAAACTCACACCCAACACTGCTAGTTAGATTAAGAAATTAATGTTGGAAATATATGGTCTCATCATGGAATTAACATTTGATGGATGGATGAGAATTTTAATATATATATATATCAGCAGTAATCGTGAGAAGCTGAGACTAGACCTCTTTCTTTGACAGCTTCCTTGATATTTTGAAGAGACTTAATCAATTCATCACAGAGTTGATAAGGATTTGGGATCAACTTTTCATCAGCGCCGATCGAAATTATTAGCTTATCACCGTAGCTTTGGTAATGGACAATCATCGACTGCAGATATATATACCATCAATAAGTATCCATATATAGTAAGAGAAAACACATTGAATTGTCTAAAAAGGTGGTTGCTCTTACTTGCGGAAATCCGCAGACAGAAGGGGCAATGTAGCTTAAATGATGTCCAAACAACTTGACCTCCTCACTGGGACCCATCACATTGGAGAAAGTAAAGGTTGTGTTTCTGAAGACGGCCCTTGTCATACGCGCAGCTGCCTGCGCATAGGAACAAGAGATTATTTCTAAATGTTAGATTTTTATGGGGTCTAGTTACGGTCCCATTCATTGAAATGTACCTATTTTATGAAGGAAAGACCAACCAAACCCTAGTAAGGTTCAATCCTAAAACCAATTGGTGATAGAAAGAGTGGCTCATTAGGCACTTATGTTGATCTCTCTTACTTCATAATTTCGATGTGGGACAACTCACATGTGTATATTCAACACTAAATATATAAATAAATAATTTATAATAAAATAAGAGAGAATATAATTTTTATCAACAATATTTGTTTCGAAGGATTAATAAAATAAGAAAGAGAAATAAAACAAGTGAGCAATGACATATTGTGAAATAATGAGTTATATCAAGATATTTTTGTTATGTATTAAATTTTTTTTTTAGTAATGGTTTATTAAAATTGACATCTAAATTAAGGAAAATGGCCTATTGAAATTGTACGGAGGAAGAAGTATTTTATCTCATAGAAGCAGTTGTCGTGTAATTTAATGCACACATTTTATGAAGTTATTCATATATATATATATATATATATATCAATTCTATAATAAAAATGAGTTATAATTTGATTATGATTATATATATATATAAATACCTTGATACCAAAAAAGGAGGTCGTTAGCTTCATGGCGATGCACGCGCATTTGTGCGCGAGTGATAGTTTCTTTCGATCCATGGTGGATTTTGCTCTACGGATGTATGTCAAGGGGTCGTCTTGCAAAGTAATGGTGAATGGAAGAAGAATTATTGCTATTATATTCCCCCACATTCCATTCAACTCCTCTTTCTCCATCATCTCAGCCAAATCCTGTAATTAATTTTGAATTCGTTCCTTTAAATTTTCATAACAACAATTAAATGATTTCTATTATTGGATGATGGTGATAATGAACATATAAATTGCAGAATGATGCACACTCAGTGCGTAATGCCTCTTCCTAATTAAGTCCAATTTTAGTAGGGATTAATAATATAATTGGATATTAATACACCCTAATTTATCTCTAATAAACCACTAATTTACTAATAATTAATTATTTAATGAATGATTTTGGGGTTGCAGAATTTGTGTTTAATTACCTCAATTGTTGGAGATGATCTGAGGTTAAAGACAACAGTTGATCTAATGCCTAGATTTTTTGGTAGAAAATTACTGCTCTTCTCGTTGATTTCTGCCCCATTTTCTCTATTATTCTCTGTGATGGAAATGAAGAGAGAAATCAAAAGCCATTTATTTCAAGATGTAACTATTAATTAAACTAACCAAGAACCACCAAAAAAAAAAAAAAAAGAGTCTCACCGTATATTGTGTTGAGATAACGACTGAGGCCGGCCTCCGTGACTCCGAGGACAACATCATTAACGCTCTTTAATAATGTGTCCACAAAAAAATAAAAAGACACAACAATATTAATTAACACACTAATTAAATTGAGAATTTAATCAAGAAAAAGTTAATTGAGCAAACAAACCACGTTCATGGCGTTCTTGACAAACTTAACGTCGTCAAGACTAACAATCCTATGCACAAATCTCTTCCGACACAGCCTAACGCCGCGCCCGGCTCTCACCGGAGTCTGCACGTCTCTCAGAAACAGCAACGTCGCAAGAAACGCCGTCATATCCACCAACGTGTAAAACAAAATCAAGATCACCGTCCAAATGACATTAAGAAGCCGCACCGCCGGCCCTCTCCCACCACCTTCCCTCCGCTTCTTGGACGGCAGCACCGGCAAAGAGTCGGGATCGTCGATCTTCCTGGAGCAGGCGTGCGTGAGCGCCACGAGCGACACCCCGTCCCCTATGGAGTGGTGGATCTTCATCACCACGACCGCCTCCGCGTCCGAGGTCTTTACGTTCAGAATGTGGAACTCCCACAGCGGCTTAGTCACGTCCATCGGAATCTCCGACAACTTCGACGCGTACTCCGCCACGAACTCGTCCGGATATTCCACGGCGGGGGCCACGTCCGGGATGAAGACGTGGCTGTCGATTTCGACAGCCGTCCGCCTCCACCGGTACCTGCCGCCGCTCGCCACCTTATTCCAATTATTGCCGAGGCGGAATCAGATATATAGCATCAATGGACATAGTTAAAGTGGGTGCAAATTTTGGAAAAAATATAAATTTTAAAATTATAGAAAAAAAAAATTAAACTAGTCCAAGCTCCACCGGTGAATAATTGTAGGATGAATACAAGATTGAAATACTAACAAGGATGCTGGAGAAACGAGGGTGCTTGAGCAGAGTTTGGTGCATGCATTTCTTGTATAATATGGGATCGATTTTGGAGGTATAACCCATTAATAGTATTATGAAGATATTGAATTTGGGTGCATGCATCATTCGCCCAGTCGGACTCACGGGCTCTTCTTCTTCTTCCTCTTCATTTTTCGCCATTGATTTCTTGTCGGAGTTTGTCATGGTTAAAATTAGATATGTATTATTTCGAAATTAAATAGTTAGCGTCCTCGACTACAATTGAAATTTGTTTTGGGTAATTATGATTACTGATGAAAGGTAGGGGTTTGTTTCATCCATGTAATAAATTTGGTCGATCTTGAAAGCGACCTTACTAATCGAGTAAGGTCTAAGAACCGGACAAACACGTAAATTGATGGTTGGTTTCTCTACTAGCTAGGTCTTTTCAGAAACATATATATCAATGGTTACGTGGTTGGGCCAAAATATGGCTAAAAGATAACCACTTCCCTCACTAGTCACTACAAACCTATTGCAACTCTGTTAACGTACATATACATACTTCCTTAACTCATGGATTATGTTGTGTTACTGAACAAGTTTAATGTAGTTTTTTTTTTTCATTTGTATTGTGTTTCATTTGTAGCGTACTAGTAATAAATTGATCAAATCAAGGACCCATATTAATTCTTAGTTAATAGATAGATAATAGATTTGACAAAGTGTTAATTTATGTAGAGATTATATTGTGTAAAAACTGTCTTCCCATAATACCATAGGAATTATGCTTTCTATGTATTATATGCATTTTATGTATTATAATAATAAATCTTTGGATGATAACTTTATAAAAAACAATGATTCAGATAAAGAAGAAATAGAAACATTGACATGATAAATTTGAAAATGAAACTGAGAATGTCCAACGTATAGTTATTGAGTGTGCAGTGTTATTTTCAATTTGGGGCACGCTGGCAGTTGGCAATCAAAACAAGTCAATTTCCAATTACTTTAACCGCTAACAACATCTTGCTCGACCAATTAATGTTACTCAAATAAATTAATCATATAAGTTATGGTTCATTTTTAATTTTACACTATTAATTCATTTCGTGTTTGGATGATAAATTTCCTAGGTTTTCTTTCATTAGTATTTTTGTTTATTTGTTGGCTGTTGGTTGTTTGTATTTTGTAGTGGTTGCTGTTGTTTTGTTTCTATAAATCTTTAAAGAAGATGAATGGTGTAGGTAATAACTCAAGAGCCATGCAGCCGTGCATTTATTACATACCATAGGCTATAATAAATTATCAACTACTTCATTCACTTCTCCTAACCAAATGCCGTAAATGCAAATTAATCAAAATGAACAGATACAGTTAATGGACTAAAAAGGTGATGAAAAGATAAATTTTAAGAACATCTATCGATGTCAGAGTTGGAAACTTGGAAACAAATTAAAACAATAGTAATTTGTTCATGCCAATGAGAAAGACATAAATTTACATAAATGATATATACATAATACTCCTCAATTTTGAATCAAATTACATCAATTTTTTAAAAATCAATTGGATTATTAATAATATTATTCTATGATTAATTAGTCCATCCTTCATATTATTTTAGGAAACATATCATTAATTTGATCTTAAAAATATGCCACTATAATTATTAATCAACATATCTGCGTCAAAATTTTGGAAGCAATAAACATGCCTAACTTTTGGAGATATATATTTTATATTTCTTACAATAATAAGAAGATATTCATAAATTTCTTATTATAAATATTTTAAAAAAATTAAAATTTTTAAAAATAAATAAATTAATTTATTTTCCCCAACCTTTTTTTTATCCTTTTTATCAATTATGTTAATTCATTACTCTAATATAATATAGTAATAATGAATAATCCAGTAAAACCCATATAGTAAAAATATAGATTATGATATTATTCATAATAACATAATACAATAAAAATATAGATTATGATATATTATTTATACTAAAAATTCAATTTACATATTATCATTTTAAAAATTGAATTAAATACTTACAAGATATAAAATTAAGTCATATAGTCTTAGGGATTAGAACTAGCACTACTGAATTTTTTATTTTATTTTACATTTTTCCCATTGAATTGTTTCCCTCAATTCCAAAAACAAACTACTATGTGAAATTACTTAATTTAATTGATGGAAATAAGTGTTTTTATATTAAGGAAAGATTATTCATTATCCTTTCCTTAATTGATGTGGATGGTGATTGTGTAAAATGAAAATTCAGTTAAAATGGATAAATTCCTTAATTTTTGGAAATTATGAAAATGACAAAATTATCTCAATTATGTTATCAAGGAATCAAGTAATAAGAAGAAATCAATACAAGATATATCAAAAGAGTCCTAGCATATCTTTCATATCTATCTTTACAATAGGGTATGCAGTAAATCTTTAGCCTATATATATATTTCCATATGTAACATACAGAATATACAGAAATAAAAATACAGTTCTTGAATTCTATCATGGCATCAGAGCAGGACTCAGATTTCATCATCATCGCCCCATAAACTTTTCCCAACCCAATAAGCCAAAATCAAGTGCAGCATTCATGCACAAACACAACCAAACATGTCATAAGACACCAAAAAATTAGCTCTCATAGATCAGAATGAGATTACTAGCCAACTAGCTAATCTGATGCGAAATTCAGAAAATATTTCACTTGGCATCAAGCTCGATGGAAATAATTATCCACTATGGGCAAGGCTGATGCGCGTAGTAATTGGGAGCAAAGGCCGACTTAGCCATATCTCAGAATAATCTCCAACCCCAAATACCGACGATCTAAAATTCCTGCAATGGGAAGAACTTGATCTCATAGTTTTCTCATGGATCATCCAAAATATCGATCAGAAATTAATCACCAATTTTGCTCAACACCAAACATCAAGAGCATTGTGGAAAAGTCTAGCAGTTACCTACGGGAGTGGCGCCGATCCACTCCAAATCTATGACTTGGAGGTTAGAGCTAACAAAGTTAGTCAATGGCAGAATACTCTCGAAGAGTATTGGAACGAATTGCAGGGGATTTGGATGGCCATTGATCGGAGACAGCCGAACCTGCTGGGTTGCTGTGAAGAAAGAATGAACAAGTACAACAAAATCATCGGAAATCGACGATTGTTCCAATTTTTGGTAGGCCTATCGAACAAATTCAAAACTACCCGACGGGAAATCCTCAAAGAGGATCCAAACCCCTGAGGCATCATCATTGGGGTTAGGGGCTGGCTTAGTAGCAAGAAATCCTCGCAACCAACCCCAACCGAATACCAACCACCCGACGCCGAATTGGAGCCAGCCCAATCGACAGCCACGCTCAAGCGGACCCTCACCGCCAGACAAAGATAAATATGAGAAGTCCGGCCTATTCTACACCCACTGCGGTCAAACACGTTACACGAAGAACCAGTGTTTTAAACTGGTGGAAACCCAGAATGGTGGGATGAATGGAAAAAGGGGAGTCGAAGCAGAGCGGCAATTGCTGCAAGTGAAGGAAACATCAACGGAGTGGTGGGTAGCCAAAGGGTTGCCTACACCATGAACCACCAAACATTCCCAGCAGAGGCGGCAGACACGCAGAAAAACAATGGAACTGAGCATATGAAAGGCGGTGGAACCGAGCATATGAGAGGCGGTGGGCCTCAAGGCCAACAAATCAATTCAGGTATAGGGTTTGCCACCTCAAACCCTTCCACTAATGAGAAATTCATTTTCAGCCCCTCATCTTCTGGTCAATTACCTCTGGCACCCCACCTTATGCGCCAGAAATGTTTAAACCCCCATATTTCTTGTAAATCTCACTTAAACCCTATGTTGCATAAAAGATTGCAAAATAGTCTTATAACTTGTGAAAACAGATTTACAATATTTGAGAAAATTTCTACTGCATATGTTGCTCAGCATTTGAGTTAGAAAAAAGGACACTGCCTGGATTTTTTATTGTGGAGCTACTGATACAATGACATATGAACGTGCTAATATAATTGAAGCATCAAACCCTCATCGTACCCATGTTCAAATTGCCAATGGGGAGTTAAATCCAGTCCAAGGAGCCGGGACAATCGAAATCTCGCCCACCATAAAAATTCACAACCGTCTTCACGTTCCATCTTTATCTCATAAGCTATTATCTATTAGCCATGTCACGAAAGAACTAAATTGTACTGTGCTCATGCATCCAAATTTTTGTCTTCTGCAGGATATCCGGACGGGGGAGATAATTGGGCGTGGCACTGAGAGACAGGGGCTAAACTACGTGGACGAGATTGCTCAATAGGGATCTGTGATGCTCTCTCAAGGAATCACTAATCGGGAGGCTTGGCTGTGGCACCGACGTCTAGGTCACCCTTCTATTAATTATATGAAACTTTTATTTCCTAGTTTAATTAAACCCTAACAATTTTCATGTGAGACCTGCATTTTGGCCAAAAGCCATAGGCATTCCTTTAAACCTAGTCATACTAGATATGTTGAGATTTTTTCCTTAGTACATTGTGACGTTTGGGGACCTGCCCTTGTTTTAGGGGGTCAGGATTTTAAGTATTTTTTGATATTCGTTGATGACTGCACACGAATGACTTGGATTTATTTTCTCCAAAACAAATATGATGTTTTCTAAAAATTCATCCATTTCTTCAACTTAGTCCATACCCAATTCCAAACAACCATTAAAATCATTCAATCTAATAATGGAGGTGAATTCATAAACAATGCTATGAAACAATTCTTTCTTGACAAAGGCCTAATACATCAGACCACTTGTCCCCATACCCCTGAACAAAATGGTGTATCTGAACGAAACAACCGTATCCTTCTTGAAATAACTCGAGCTTTACTCATCGAATCAAAAACACCTCGGTCCTTTTGGCCTGAAGCTCTAGCCACTGCCACCTACCTGATAAACCGCCCCCCACAAAAATCCTCAATCTAAAAACCCCACTTGACATTCTTAGCATGCATACTCGCATACCTTCCATGTTATCCCTCCAACCCCGTATATTCGGGTGCTCCGTCTTTGTCCATATTCCAAAACAGAACAGAACCAAATTTTCACCCTGCGCTATTAAATGTGCTTTTGTGGGATATGGGATTCACCAAAAGGGATATCGTTGTTATGATCCAAAAACACGCCAAATCCATACTAACATGAACTGTGATTTCCTGGAAAATGAGTATTTCTACCACCTTAGTGGTCAGGGGGAGAGTGAAACTAGTATATCCGACCCACTAAGCTGGTTACTGGTGCCCAGTCCAAATCCTATAGTGGATCCTACAGAGAAAGTTAACAGCTTCACCGACCAGACTTCTGAAATAAGTATACTTCCTCTAGACATCAGTGAGCATGTTCAAGAATCAACTCCTATGGTATCCGAGGTAAGTTATTCTAACAAGAGTTCAGTTTTTGGCCTTCGTGATTGTCCAAGTAGTGTTTCCAATATAAAGACACAGGAAGAACAAATCCCCATAGTCGATGGAAATACGGGACAATACATTTTTCCGCCTAAAAGCAAGCGAGGTATTCCGCCAAAACGATACTCTCCAAAGAAGACAGGGAGAAATTGTACGAGGAAATGGATATTCCAGGATCCCTAGATGAAGCCATACAATCAAAACATTGGAAATATGCAATGGAAAAGGAAATGGAAGTATTAACTCGGAATTGTACATGGGAAAAGTGCCAACTGCCGGAAGGAAAGCGGCCAGTTGGATGCCGTTAGGTATTTACTATCAAGAGAAGACCAGATGGTTCAATTGAATGGTACAAGGCACGATTAGTATCCAAATGATACACTTAGACCTATGGAGTGGATTATGCAGAAACCTTTTCCCAGTTGCCAAAATGAATACAGTTCATGTCCTACTATCTATAGCAGCAAATCAAGTTGGCCCCTTCACCAATTTGATGTCACAAATGCTTTCTTACACGACAAATTGGAAAATGAAGTTTATATGAAAGCCCCCCCAGGTTGTGATAAGGAATTCCAAACATGAGAAGAATGCAAACTCAAAAAAACATTATATGGTCTCAAGCAATCACCTATGGCCTTGTTTGGAAGGTTCACAGAAGCGATGAACAAGTATGGTTTCCGCCAAAGTAACTCTGATTACACATTATTCCTAAAAAGACGAGGAGATCTTGTTACCTGCTTGATAATTTATGTAGATGACATGATCATCATGGGTAATGATAGAGATGAGATAGAGCAGTTGAAGTTGAACTTATTTACAGAATTTGAGATGAAAGACTTGGGAGCTCTCAAGTATTTCCTAGGGATTGAAGTTCTAAGGTCTGCAAAAGGTATTTTTATTTGTCAGAGAAAGTAAGTTCTAGATCTTCTTGTAGAAACATGAATGATGGACTGCAAGCCAACCGACACACCCATGGCTGTAAATCATGGACTACAAATCATAAAAGGAGGAAAACCAACTGATCAAAGTCGATACCAACGTCTAGTGGGTAATCTCATTTACCTATCCCATACCAGAACAGATATAGCCTATGCAGTTGGCGTAGTAAGCCAGTTTATGCACCAACCACAAAATGATCATATGGAAGACGCATTAAGAATTGTGAGGTATCTAAAAGGCACAACTGGACATGGGCTCCTGTTCGAGAAATACAACCACTTGGAAATTCATGGTTATACAGATGCAGATTGGGCCGGTAACCCCATGGATAGAAGATCCACAGCAGGAGAAAAGATCACAATTCGGTTCCTGAGCTCTCATTTCCGCCTTGGCCCAATCATCAAGCAACATGGTGGCTTCCATGTTTCTTGTCGACCTGTTGCTCCTTAGTTCGTCCAAGACGCAACCGGCAGTGCTGAAAGCTTGCTCAACAGCGACGTTGGAAGCGGGAACTGCAAAAATCTCCTTTGCCATGGTGGCAAGTATAGGATAATCTTTCTCATGCGTTGACTACTAATTTAGGACGTGGATTTGGTGGTGTTGATGACCTACATCTTGAAAAATAGCACGAGATTCCAAATATATGTCTAATTCACAATTAGCTCTACCCCTATGTGTTGTATTACTATATAGTGATGCTACTTTCTTTGCTATTGGGTCACTATAATCTATGT
>JAYDZE010580431.1:0-11191 GCA_034509125.1 Monilaria moniliformis | reverse complement strand
GGACATCCTAAAGAAGGCAAGAGACCATATCTTGATAGGAGTCTTTCATATGTATCGTACGGCAAATAAGGCTGCACCCAGCCTAGCGCAGTTTGGAGCGACGACCAAGTCAGAGCTGACTTGGACAGAGAATTTTCCTGTGTGGTTAGAAAACATTGTACTAGAAGACATTGAGAAATAAAACTATCTGAGTTGTTTTCTTCAAAAAAAAAAAAGAAGAAAAGAATATAATAGAAGATATTTGTAGTTTACGCTCTTTTTCTTCCCGTTACTAAAACTTGCACCGAAACAGAGAAATTTATCCTAGACGCCATGTTTCATGGATAAAGTTCGTTCATTTTGATGAAAAATGGTTGTACATTGTTTCCCTTGTTTGATTGTTTTAATCCAAAGTTCGTGTTAAGTCAAATCTTGTTATACAAAATAGATGCAGAAATCAACTTCTTAATAGAAAAGGATGATTCTATTCATAACCACTTATTTAAAAATTATTATAAATAAATTCCTAGTTAACCTTATCTCTAAAGCCCAAAAACCTGAAAAGGAAAAGAACACGCATAGTCGCATAGAGGAATATGCTTCTCCTTCTCCACCCACTGCAGGGAGTAGCGCCTTTTATTGTAAATGGCTTTTACAGCGTGACGAAGGGATGAATCCGTGATTTGGAAAAGAAAGAAGACTAGTATGTTTAAATCAAACCAAAATCATATTAGAGATTTGGACTACGTGAAGTTCGTGCTAACTAACCATTAACAGTTTCACTAAGCATTGTACCGGACTTTAACATTTTCATTCGTTCTCTTATTCCCCTCCCACTCGCCGTTTCTTGCATCTCTTTCTTCGTAAAATTTCTCTCTTATCAAGGTAAAGATTTATTTGCTCGATTATATTGTCAAAGGTAATATTTGCACAATTTGGACGGTATTTGATGTTCGATCATAAATTTTGGTTAGTGATGCCTGGTTTTAAGGGGACCGTTGGTTCGGCTCGGAATTTGACCATCGGTTTTGATTTTGGAATTGTAACCGGTGCTACTCGGTTCAACCAGAAGCGACATACCGGCTATATCGGTCCGATGTCGCTTCCACATATTTTGAAAAAGTACTCGACGGTACGCCAGTTTCAAACCGCCGATTATTATGGTTAGACATCGATTTTCTTAGTGGCAGGTGTAGGGAAACTTTTTCAAAGGAAGTTTTATGTAGAAAAGCAACAGTTTTTTACGTGATTTTTTAAATAATTTCGTCCAATTTTCATCTATACATACCCCACAATTCTAAAATCACACACACTCTCCCAATCCAATCTCCATCATTTCTCGTATTATTACATCACATAACACAACTCACTCCATGATTTCATTCCATCCTTTCATTTCTCTCAACTCTCTCTCAAGCCTCAACTCTTGTAATAACAAGAACTTTTCTATCTTCTACTTCAATTTCTCTCAAATTGTGAAAGTTATACTCTTATTTCTCTCAATTTGTGCACATTATTATTGTCTCGAGCCTACTACAAATTCGGCTCCTGAGTTGCTCATTTTCTACTAAACTTGTCATAAGGATCATGCTGGAGGAAACTCCAATGAAGGATCCCCTCGACTGCCGATGATCTCATAGGATAATATATAAATTTAATTAACAGATCTAATTAACCATTAAAATGCATTTAGACAGACAGTTGACCCTCATATAGCTTGAATATTGTGTGAGCAATATTCTATCAAGCTCTATAGACTGGGTGAAGACTAGAAATCACTAATGAGGAGTACACAAGGGGGGGACGAAATTTATGTGTCTTGTAGCCTTGTGATTTTCGTCCTCTCCTCCCCTATATATAGGGGTGGTCGGCTAGGTCAGGGATTACAAGGAGAATTATGACTGAGCATCCCAATGAGTTTAATTCTTTAAGTTGAGCCAAATTTAATTAAGTCCATTAATATTAATTCACTCCACCAATGAGCTTAATTCCGTAAGTTGAGCCCAATATAATTAAGTCCATTAATATTAATTCACTCCACTAAAAGATTAATATTGCATTGCCCGTCCAGATCCATATTACTAATATGGCTTCTTTTTAATTTATTATTTCTCATGTTTAAGATTTCCAATATCCATTAATTAATTAAAACAATCGCTAGCTTTAATTAATTAATTTTATCAAAGAGTGGTCGAGTTCAAAACTTTATTTATTATACTGGAATAAATTCCAACTGTGCAGATTTGTATAATAAATTCATTTTCGAACTCCTCTTAAAGATATTATCAATTCGAGTCTCCCGAGACATGATTCAATATAATAACAATACTAGCACCACTAGACATTAATTACCACTACCCAAGATATCAGGAATTACTTAGGGTTACGAAAAACCTGCACCTATTGATAAGTCAAAGCAGTGCATAATCAACATCGTATGCTAAATGTTAAGTATATAGATTAAGAAATAAGCAATCTCCGAGACCTTGTACTTCATTTACGCAACGTATAAGTACGTATCTCATTGTAATTTATTTCAGTGTTATACCACACTCAGTGCCATCAGTTGGCCAAGATAGGCGTGAACTTCGAATCGACACTGCAACCTTTCACGTTAGATTGTCCATGTCTATTTAGGTTGAAAAGTTGATTTTCTTCTATAATAAATCGACTGAAAGATCTTCTGTGATCATGGATCCATCATTCAGTCTACAATATAAAAGGAGGACTTGTTTGCTCAATTTATGATTGTATGCTTAAGAATAAGCATCCATAACCATAAAAGGCAAATTATACGACAATGTTGAATTTCTCCTCATAATGTGGGAAATAAATTTTTTAATACGAAGCAGCTCAAAACATGTTTTCAAGTATACATCAATAAATTGAACAAATCAATAAATTTAAAAACTATTATATTTCCCACTTACTCAAAGCAGGTCTAAGATACAACTTGTACTACGATTATTTTCACATGACGAGTTAAGTGTCTTGTCTTTGCTGGCTCCTAGTTGAATAATCTGCCCAGTAGTGCACTAATGCATCCTTATGTTCCACATAGTTCCCTTTTCGTTCTCGTTATGTCTCACTTATGTATTCTACCTTTTTTTTATGTATTTTACTAGCTCTTAGTCTCATGATTTCTTAGAATTGTCCATTTCGAGTTATCACCATTGTGATACTCTACTCGACAAACGTATTCTATATCATATTTTTCCACCATTAGGAAGCATCCTGAGCTATCAGCTTTCATGGTTAGCTTGTGATGCCTTCCTGATTCAGACTTTTCCAAACATAGCACTTGTTCCTTAAGTGAACACACAATCAGGGGTTGATCTCTTCGAACTTTAACTAGTTTAGAATTAAGTCGGTTAACCCATTCGCACTACTTGGCCGCTTTGTTACTAGGATACACTCCTTAGTCATTTTACAATACTTGAGTATTTCCACTTACCACAATCTAGTGACTTTGACCAGGGTTAAACTGATATCATTGATTTCTTGCTCATGGCAAAGTAAATATCGAGTTGTAACACTTTCTAGCATACATAAGACTTCCTATTTTGTGAAGAATAGGGAACTCGTCTTAATTTCTTCATTTCAGTAAGTATTTAGAAGATACTTTTCCTGAGATGATCAAGTCCATGCCAAAATGGGTGCAAACCCATTTCCTTGGAATTTACCATGCTAAGGCGTTAAAGCATCTATTCGATATAGAATTTCTTGAGAATAGCATAACCTTTCTGAGAATATTTCCTAGCTTTCTCAAATTCTTTATCAAATGTTCTTGACTGGATGATTACACTTTCGCTAATCATATTTCTTTTGTATATAGTCCTTTGATTGTTGTAGGAAACTGATTCATCTTGGCCATAGACTGAGTCTTGGAGACTCTCTTAGGGATATGAATATCTTAAGGTTTTGAAACAACATTCTCACTACAATAAGGTCTATAATATTAGGTACAACTTATCAAAATCGAATCATATTCCTAGTTTCGATTTCTCCACTTTATTATGACATCGTGTTGAGGAAGCTAGGCATAAGCCTTTGGAATTTACTCACACTCTAATAGATAGTTTAAGAACTTTTGATTGAGATAATCACTTCATAGATGCATGATAGGCTAGGCATAATGCGCCTTGCAAGTATTTCTAAATCCTTAGAATTTTAGAAATGATTAGTACTTGTGACATATCAAATAGACTTATCAAATTCTTTGGTGTAAGCACAAAGAAAATGCCACTTTTTGAATCTCAATCTAAGATTTTTTGATCTCATCTATCAAAATGAATGAATTGCTAGTACTTTACTTGGTCTTTGGTTTGCGATCCTTGAGGATCCCTTGGTTATCTAACCTTTCAAGCAAATTTCCTTGGGTTTTAAAAGGTTCTATTTAAAGATCCTTAAGTGAATAGAATTCACTAACCACTTGAATTCTTCTAAGGTTGGAATATTCAATCTTTAGAGTCCAAAGTACTTGTCATTCATTTAAATACTTTGGAGACTTTCTCTTGAAAGAGATAGTTGATAAGTTACTAGATAATTTGTTTTGTTGCTTGAGTTGTGCATTGTTTCTAGTATTTTGTTTATCATTTGTGCCATAATGGATAAAACGAAACACTTTTATAAAATTAAAAAATGATAAATCCATAAAGATAAAACTGTTTGAAAGCTGAATATTACATCCATTCCTAAGAAAAGCACAAAACTAAACAATGTTTTAAAATTAGAAACTAAATCTACTACTGAGAAAGCAATAGATAGGCACAAGCTCCCATTGGAATCTTATATTCACGAAGTGTCCATGTTTTCTACAAAAGAAAAACAAAACATGATTAGTGGCTCTCGTTATCCACTACTCACAAATGAGTAGAAAACAATCTCTAAACATTATTTACTAAGTGAATTTGAGGCAAACATTGACCATTCTCCTTTTTTCAAAGTGGACAGTCACTTTTCTAGTGTCCATTCTCACCATATTTTAAGTATTTTCCAGTTTGCTTCTTCTTGTCACCCTTTTTGCTCATATTCTTTCTCTTCCTGTTAGTAGATGTCGTCTGCCCTCCATTCTTCTTCTCCTTTCTCGGTTTTTGGCCCGAGAAATGAGTGGCTGCCATCGAAGCTTCCTTAGTTTGTGCCATTAATCATTCTGCCGCTTGCAGCTTAGTCAACAATTTTGGGAGAGTACACTCTATTTTGTTCATCTCAAAGTTCAAC
Organism: Monilaria moniliformis; assembly: GCA_034509125.1. Taxonomy (NCBI): domain Eukaryota; kingdom Viridiplantae; phylum Streptophyta; class Magnoliopsida; order Caryophyllales; family Aizoaceae; genus Monilaria; species Monilaria moniliformis. The sequence continues at coordinate 5,992 of JAYDZE010580431.1, read as the reverse complement.
TTGGACTGCTAAAAATTGCTTGGCAAGGATTGGCGGATGATATCAACTTGGGAAGCTACGTCAATAATCCCTCACAATATCTCTATCTCATTGAGATAGCCCATCATCTTGAGGACATAGTCCTGCATATGTGTACTTGATAGGGATTTCTATTCCAATGACGGAATTCCTTAAACTACAAAGGATCTCAAGGAATGATAATTGAAATTAAGAACATGCAATTAACACAATCTGGCCTAGAACGCATATAGACAAGCAACAGGAAATGGATAAATTCGAGAACCTAGACATTCTCCTAGAGTTTGAATATTAACCTTGTTTCCAGAGTCTTCATGTTGAGATCACTTGATGGGTTTCTTGTAGAATAAGTATATTCACACCCTAGATAGATCTAGACAATCTATTGTGAAAGATTGCAGTATCAATCTGAAGTTACATGTATCTTAGCTAAATAATGATACTGGTGTGGTATAACAATGAAATTGATTTTGCAGTGAGATAAGTTCTTTCTTGCTGGCTAGTGGAAGTACAAGATATCGGTGATTGTCATTTCTTAATCTATGTGATTGACATTGAGTATACATAGTTAATTATGCACTACTTTGATGTATTAGAAAATGTAAGTTTTTCCTAACTCTATATCTTGGTACGTTGAGTAGTGGTGATTATTTTCCGAGGTGTACTAGTATTGTTATTGCATGAAATCGTGTCTTGGAACGACCCGAGTTGTTGAAATCCCCTTAAGGAACTGAAAATGTTTGTTATACAAAACTGGCTAGTTGGATTAGTTTCCAATATAATAAATAAGTTTGAGCTCTTCCACTTTTGGAAAAGAAATAAATTAATTAAAGATAGCAGCATGTTTAAAGTAATTAATGAATATTCAAAATCTTAAATACGGAAAATAATTAATTAAAAATGAGTTATATTCGTAATATCGATCAGGCTGGGTAGTTGAATATTAATTCTATAGTGAAATAAATTAATATTAATGAACTTAATTAAGTTGTACTAAACATAAAATAACTAAGTCACTAGGATGCTCAGGTCTAATCCTCTTTGTAATTCCTAACCTAACCACCACCCCTATAAATAAGGTTGTGGGGGACGAAATTCACAAGTATCCAAGACTGAGAAAATCCCCCCCTCCCAGTTATTAGACTTGATAGAATATTGTCCCTCTAATATTCAAGTTATATGAGGGAATAGGCCAGAAGATCTGAATGTTGAATAGATTGGTGGAGTGATGAGAGTTGCAAGACATCTACGTCACAATCAACATGAAGATTCGGTACAAAAGGTATTAATTCGATCTTCATAAGCATGTTTAGGTGATCAGTACGAATTGATGTTATGCTTGTTTCATAATTTATTGCGCTTTTATTGGATATAATCTGCAGTTTACGTGCGTGTTTGATGCCAAAAGTGGGAATCTGATAGCTGAAGCTGGAATGGAGGAGCAATGGGAAAAACAGGCCTAGATAGAGGAGAAAAAATTGAATTTGCAAAGAATGAGAAACCGGACCAAAGATACAATTTATGCTGGCTAGTTTAAGGGTGTTGAAGGACATAAGAAAACAAAAGAGTACGAACAGTTACTGAAGAGTTAGAAGTGGAGCCTCAACAAGAAGACAAAAAGAGCCCAGAGAATGTGCAGGACAAGAGGATCACAACCACTCGGCCCTAGAGCCGTCCTATAAAGCTCGACACTTTGAGGCACATGGGGATACACACATAGACATGAAGACACGCAAACAAACATTGAGGGAAGGAGGATCAGTCGACACTCCACACTTTACTCACGAGCACCACTCTTACCTTCACTTAGACACAAATATGAAAGGAAGAATAATGAGATAGTTGGGAGGAACAAAAACACTTTTTTATTGTTTTAATCATGAAACATTGATGTTTTGATTTGCTGGATTAGAAGGATATTTTAAGCTCTTTGTTACTTTAAGTTTGAATGTTTTAGATCTGCCTTGTTTAACTCCTTACAAGCGTTTGCTAAGATTTCATTTTCTCGAAGTTTTAGTTCGTGCCTTCTTTTAGTGTTTTGCTTATTTAAGTGATAATAGTTGAAGAGGTGCATGATTTGAAATTCCTTCTTGTTATGTTGCATGACATCTAGATGGATATCTTAGGATAAATAGATCTAAGTTTCAAAAACATTCCTTAATGGTTCCAATCAAATAATTTCACTTTGAGTCCATATTTGATAGTTTGCCAAAGAGTTTTGATATATTTGACAAAGAGTGGCTTGTCTTAGTTGATATATTAAGGTGTAGGAAGTCTCAAGTCTTTGAATGCTACTTGGCAGCCGGTAGGTAGTTATAAGGTGGAAATAGTTCTTCTCTGAATATGTGATCTTTCAAGTAAAGTTAGTTGTGTCTTGACCTTTTTAGATTACTTTCCGATTACCTGCATGTTTTACAAAAAATAGAGCGGATTTCAGTTAGTACAAAGTTGTTGGGTTGTTTAGGAAATTTATGCATGTCATTTTCTTTATTTCAGAGTTATTAGCCAATTAGGTGAAAAAGTTGGAGAGAGAGTATTTCATTTTCTGATCTGTCCAGTTTACTTTGTCAGACCAGCCTGCACCATTACCCAAAATGACAAAAATCTCATATAATGCTTTTTGTTAGTTTGTTTGGGCTTTTGTTTGGTTCTTTCAGTGTATAGAAAAAAAAAATAGGATGCATTTGTTCTCAGTTACCAAAGACTTTTGAAGTGTTAAGTTCTTTTCAAATTTCACATCCACCGAGTTGGCTATTTACTTACCCAGTAACTTTTATTTCCTTAAGCTTCAGTTTGCCCAGGCTACCCATAGTTAACATATTTTTCCCACTTTCAGTTTATTTATCTTGTTCTCTTCACACACACACTTGTACCTCAAGGCGTGGTGGCATCACCAATCACCTATATAGAAGAAAGCCTTTAACAAATAACCACCATTTTCGTTGGATCGACTCCGCTCTTGCCGTTATTACTGTTAGTGGTTCAAATCAAAGTGGGAAATAATTTTTTTTTGAGTCGGATTAGATGTAGTAACGACATGTGCTAAAAATATGTGCACCACTAGGGCTCAATTTAATTAATATCTGATTTATGCTATATGCACTCTAGGTTGATTCTCAATATAGAATTACATGTGTAAATCTAAATATTACTCCTCTGAAATCCTGGTAGTCAAACTCTTCACCAGGTTCCAGCAATTGGTATCAGAGTCGGATCATAGGCTTTGATATTTAGATTTTTAGTTTTTTTTTTGTCAGCTACCTATTTAAATTTGATATAGAATTGTAGATTTTTTTTCCTGCTATTATCTGATTTAGTTGGCATAATTGAATGCATTAAAATTTAACTGGCGTAATATTTTTGGTGCTAGATTTATGGTGTAAGCTTAGGTACAATTTGGACCCACATAGTCTCTGGTCTATCTATCAAGTTGTGCGGCCAAAAAATCTATTTTATTGGGATCAGTAATTGATCACCCACGTGGCTTACTTGGTTCTGATATAACTGTTGTGTGATGAATTTAATTGTTTATGGATTTTTTTAATTGTGTCAAGCATGTATGTGACAATGTGTTTGAATTTTTTCTCATCTTGTGAATATGTCGGTTCATCCGCTTGCTTCAATTCTCAAAGAAGACAAACTCAAAAGAAATAATTATACTGACTGGAAAAAAAAATGGATATTGTCTAATCGTTGAAGTTATAAAGTTTGTACTTGTACAAACTTGTCCACATGTATCTGTTGCAAATGAGTCAAATGTTGTTAAGGAAGCATATAGTGGCAGAAGGCTAATAAGATGGTGTATTGTTATATTTTGGCATCTATTTCAAATGTATTGTAACATCAGCATCAAGTCTTCTGAACTGCCACTAAGATGATGATGAACTTGAATTTTGTCTGGAATGCAGAACTGTGCTGCCAAGTCATTGGCAATACGGAATACAATAAATATGACCATGTAATAAGGAACATATGTGCGGGACCATGTCCTCAAGATAATGTGATATCTCAATAAGATAGAGATATTAGGAAGGGATGATTGATTCGACCTCCCAAGATATCATCATTCAAAGACTGCTAGACAGTTTTCAACAGTTTCGGTTTGAACTATGATATGAATAAAAATGATTATAGTCTTTTGGAACTATTGACTAAGCTGCAATAGGAAGAAGATGTCATGGCACAAATGAGGAAAGCTTTAATAGTTGTTGGTCCATTACCCTCTTCCCAGAAGGGAAGAAGAAGGGAAATGCACATCTGCTCCTACAGTAGCTAAGAAGATTGCCAAGAAGAAGAGACAAACAGAAAAAGGCTAAAAGTGTGGTGACAAATGACACTTGAAGAGCGACTGTCCACTTCAAATAAAGGGAGAAGCGCTCAAGGTATGTCTCATGCTCTTATAGTAGAATCATGTTTAGCAGGTGTTTCTATCCATTCGTGTGTAGTGGATATTGGAGCCATTGATTATGTTTGTTTTGATCGGCATGCCTTTCATGAAACAAGCTGCTACGTGAGGGAGAAGTTACCATCTCATTGGGTGATGCTACGAATGTGGCGGCTGTTGTAGTGGAAATTATGCATTTACGCTTTAGTAGTGATGGGGTTTTAATTTTACAAGATGTTTTCCTTATGCCTAGTTTTCGAAAGAACTTAGTTTAGTTTCTAAACTTGTTCATAATGGATATTCAGTTTCTTTTTATAGTGGTTTCACTATCGAGAAAAGTAATACTTATATATGTTCTAGCACAACGGTAAACAACTTGTATACTTTAATCGATGCAAACAAACAAACGAGTCTTATAACTTGTCAACTCTAAAAAGAGAAAGTCTCATCTTATTCGATGAATGAAACGCACTTGTGGCACCTAAGACTTGGTCACATTAACCTTAGAAATATTCAAGGGTTGGCGAACCACAGTCCATTGAAGGGCCTACAAGTAGAACCTTTTACAATGTGCGATCCTACTTGGAAGGTAAAATGACTGAGAGACCTTTTAAAGTCGAGGAGAATAGGGCCAAGGATGTACCGGAGCTCATTCATTCAGATATGTGTGTGGTCCTATGTGTACTCAAGCTAGAGGTGGGTTAGTGTGTTTCATTACTTTCATTGATGATTACTCCAAGTTTAGACATGTCTATTTCATGCAACACAAGTCATAATCCTTTGAGAAATTTAAAGAATTTAGAGAACTTGTGGAAAAGTTTCATGGAAAACTATCAAGTGTGTGGATCGTGAAGGCAAATAAATCAGCAGAGTTCTTGGATTACTTATCAGAAGAGGGAATTCAATCCCAACTGACTGCGCCTAGCACACCCCCAACAGAATGGCGTAGCCGAAAGAAGAAATTAGACACTTTTAGAGATGTTGTGATCAATGATAAGTTATGCTCAATTACCAGTTTCGGACATGCATTGGAAACAACTGCCTACATGTTGAACAACGTACCTTCAAAGTCGGTACCTAAGACTCCATATATGAGTTGTGGGCTGGACGTAAGCCTGGTCTAAGATATATCAAAGTACGGTGTTGTCCAGCACATGTGTTGGAGAATGATGGTAGTAAATTGTCATCACATACTAATATATAGGAGTTCTATTGTTTCCGATATCACAAGGTGTTTGTTAGCACCAGTGCGGAGTTCTTGGAAGATGCTAATATTACAAACCACAAGTCCACAAGTGTGGTGGCTCTCGAGGAATTGAGATGCTTATAGGCCTGGGCAAACGGGTACCCCCGGGTACCCGACCCGAATTTTCGGGTACCCGCACCCGAAAATACCCTAAGGACAACACCCGATACCCGACCCGATCGCATCTTCGGGTACCCGCATACCCGAACCGGGTACCCGATTTCCCGATTTCATTTTTTTTTTTTTTTTCTCTCTTTCGAATTAATTGTTGTAATTATTTAGATTTGATAATCTACACCAATGCATTGATTAATCATTTCATAACTTGTATTATAATTTATAAC
>JAYDZE010580420.1:0-11192 GCA_034509125.1 Monilaria moniliformis | reverse complement strand
CTTCCTACACAAGAATGAGACGTCTAAGTGAGTCTAGAATCACTTTAAAATCATACAAAGCAAAGGGAGAAAGATAAAAATATTTGATTCACATCAGTCTACTACTGTTTATTTTGGCTGGCAATTTTTCTTAAAAAAAGTCTTATTTTAAATAGTGAGAATAAATTAATCTGAACTCTTATAATATCAAATATTCCTCCAATTTGTTCATACATTTGGAGCTTTCCTATTCCATTAGTCCTCTATTTCATTACATGGACACATGGTATGGTACTAGACTAGTAGACTAGTAGTCGATATATGAGGGACCATTGTTTGTTGAGTTTTTTCACACACTCACTGTGTGTACTTTCCGTCTATCTTATGTGTGTGAACTATGTGACCTATCTTTATTACTTCAAACCATCCATCAATCAATCAATCAATCAATCACTTCTCAATAATGGAAATGGTGGTTACACATTGTAGACATGGAAATATGGAATGGGTCAATTTTATTTGGAGAAATTATATCATGGGTTGGCCAAATGAGTTGGGTGTCGAATAAAAGTATAGTCTAATAGCATCTTGACATATGTATGTACGTGACAAAACGATTTAATGAGCTAGCCCATGATATTGGATAGGGGCCAGCATTCGGATTTCGTTTCGGATTTTCGCCTAATTCGAACCGATCCGAAAATCCGAAGTTTTCTGAAAATTAAATGTGAACCGAACCGAATTATCCGTAAATCCGAAATCCAAACTTTAAAATCCGATCCGAACCGAAAATCCAAAATTACATAAAAAATTTAATAAAAATTTGAAAGTCCGAAAATCTGAAAATTATAAAATGATTTTTCTAAATTAATACTAATAAGGTTGGTGTATAGAAAATATCATGTTTCAATATTTATGAATAAGAGTGTAAAATTCAGAGAGTCTTAATTAGAATATATGTATATATATAGATTATATATATTACTAAAAATGTATTTCAGATTTCGGATTTATTCGGTTTTTAATATGTGCGATCCGACCCGAAAATCCGAAATTTCCCCAAAATGTAATCCGAACCGAACTGAAAATCCGAACCAAATTTTAAATTTCGGTTTGGTTCGAATCGGATATTTGGATATCGGATATTTCTCTCACCCCTAATATTGGAGATTAAGTTAGGTAATCGTTTGTTGCACTTGTTTGAATTAATCCTTTTAGTGAAATTCCACATTAAAATCCAGTCATCCATTTCATCTTTCCGTCATCGAATTTTTGCCTTTTGCCGATAAGTAACACCGAGTACAAGTCCATGATATTTTTTGTTATTTCTTAACATCAAGACCATGAACTCATCAATATAGACAAGCTAAAGCTACAAAGCAGTGAGGTTTGAACCCTAAATCTTGCTACTTACAAATTGAAACCTGCACTGTTTAGATGTCCCGAATGAGAGCGTCACGTGGCAACTTTAGTATCAACTAAAGGGTCTTCATGTTCTCATAGGTGAAAGCTAGAGTCCAAGTTCAAATTTGTTGAATTTTCGAGATCAAATTCTCCCAAAAACCATACTTTCATTTTCAATTTGGAATTGTTCAAAAGAAAATCCAAGTCTCAAGGATAGACTTTTTTGCTGTTTCTTTATGTCTATAGTATAAAAGGTCAAATTTGGACAGTTATGTGCCTCTTTTTTTCGTCTTCAGATGGGAGTCATGCAAAATGTGACAGACCAGAATTATATAAGAGTTCAACTTTTGCTTGGTTGGTTTTTTTTTTTTTTTTTTAAATCTTATTTTCAACTAGCTGAGGAGCTAAGAAAAAAAGTCCAGGTTGACTATGATAATACTTTTCTTGATTTAAATTTTTTGAATCTACACTCAAACGTGATGATTTTATTACATGGGATCTTCGTAATTAATGTTTATAAGTAGAGTATTTGTAATATAAACTTATAAATATATGGCAACTGCAGAGCAATTAAAGGAATTATGTAATTTTGTGCCCAAATAAACTGAAAAAGTGTGGAAAAGAAAAAAAAAAAAAACAAGGAAAGGATATGGTGGGCCGAGAATGTCTCTTCAGGGACATCCGATAAAATTGGAACCATACAGAGAAGATTAGCATGGCTCATGCACAAGATGACACGCATAAATCAAGAAACGGTGGGCCGAGGAAATGGAATGGACGATATATGGGTATCTTTCCAACCCATCACATGGAAACTAGCCCACAAATATACCCAAGTCCATCATGGGCCCCACACAACTCCATGCAAAAAAAAAACAAAATCAAAATAGTTACAAAATTTCACCTATCATCCACCGCCTTTTTTTCTAAAATTAATAATATTAATAATAATAATAATAATAATAATAATAATAATAATAATAATAATAATAATAAGATAGTCTAGTTTACTAATTGAATTATTTTAATTTTGTTTAGTCATGTAATTTATTAAATAATCAATTTTTTATATATAAAAAAGTCTTTTTCTCGACAGTCTCGAAGAATGTATAGTTAGAACTTAGACTTTACAATAAGGACCACAATCAAATCTAGATAAGCCGAGGACATTATTGTTAGAACTTCCATTTTTTTTTGGTATGCATTTATGGGTGTTCACATGTAAACAAGCTAACAATCACTTAAAAGAATTTTGTGTTACGCTGTTAGACGGGTCAAGATCTATTAAACGAGCCAAATACTATATCTGAACGCTATGTATATGTATATATAAGACGAATATGCTGCAGTAAGCATCTACTATTAGCAATTCTCATCAAATGTATAAATTACATAAATATCAAATTTTGATTTAATTTTTTTTCCTTGACTTCAAATAGATGAATAAATAAATTTTATACTAATATAATTTGGTTGGAAATTTCATTATTATATTAATACAAGATAAAAGGAAGGGCGGTGCAAAGTGAAAATTTGTCCCTATTCAAGGAAAAGAAAGAAGTATTTAGGAGGAGAAGGGAATGAATATATGCATCTTGGAAAGTAGGTAGCACACAATTAAAGAGCAGCAAAATATGAAATATAGGTAGCATTGAATTGTATTAATTGAAGTGGACCATTTAAGAGTACCTTTTTTTTCAACTAGTGTGTGCTTTGGAAATTTCATAATCAAAGAATGACGAACGTAGAAAAAAAATGTTAGTAGGAACTGAAATCCTCTAACTTTTGATTTTTCAATTTTTGAGGCATTGGCTCGGTAAGAGCTAAAGACAACTTTCGATAATTTTCACAAATTTTAAAAAAGAAAAAAAAATGATAGGGGCTTAAGCCCCTCCCTATTTCTTACTGGGTTCGCCCATGGAATCAAGTAACAAGGTGCAGAGGTCATAGCGCTATTAAATAAGGGAAAAGTCTTGGAAATAATTAAGATTTCCGGAAGGGTTTGAATCTTGTTAGGACTTACTTTTATAGTACATATATATTATATATTAGCGTATCACGAGAAAAATTTCGGTCGTTATTAATGGATTTTCATGAATAAATTATATTTTGGGGTTAAGAACATTCATAATGTTGAATACTATCTCCTTCTTATCAGCACTACCCATATCTCTTGAGCATTATTTTCTTGAACACTTGCACAATAATATATATTTTTTTAATCTGAATTTATGATTCAAAAAGGAAGGTCACATGCAGCATGTTCACTGGCCGAAGAGATGGGTGGCGCTAGCGTGCTCATGCACACGGCCACATGCGAGCATCGCCGTACACTAGACTGTTGAGCACGCGCACGCGTGCTCAGCAGTCTAATACATGGCGATGAGGTTGCCCTAATATTCAAAAGATTCTTGAAAGGTTTTTTTAGCGGCGACATATTCTTGAATGTTAGTGAGAGAATCGAAAGATATTACCTAAATTTCGAGAACTTTGGCATCGGAAGAGGCACCTCATGGACCACCTCTTTACTTTTCAAGTACTCGAGGCTCAAATTAGTACACGAATGTTGGTTGTAGTTAGATCATACGCCGCAGAGCTAAAAGTGGCTACGTCAGATCTTATTTTCACTTGTTTAGGCTATTAATTATATTTACCAAAATAAATCTTGAATTCTAATATACAAAATTACATTTTTATTTAAGCATGCCATCGTCAATATAGAGAAATTGTCTCTCAGCTTTGGCTTCCACGATAACGATATATACTATCTCCAATTTTAATACATTAAATAAAAATATTAAAATTATTTATTAAAAATAAGAGTGGGAAAAATATTTGCTTATCTAGTGTATATTTTATTATTAAATTTAAATTATAGATTCGAAGATAAAAGAAAAATTAAAAAAAAATCAGTAATAAATCATATAATGTACTCTTCTACACCCAAAAATACAAGTTGGGCCGTAATTGGTTTTTTCAGCCCATACAAGTATGTGTTGTTCGGCCCAGTACATTTAAAATGAATCAATTTTTATTTTATTTCTTCTATTTGTATGTTAATTATTATTTTTTTCTATTTTCATTGATTTTATATTTATTTTCAGTAAAATACATGATACATTCATTAATTAAATATTGAATTTATAAATATATTTATAATATAACTTAATAAAAAATATCAAAATACATTGATTTTGGGCCATACTATAATAGTTTCGCGTCCTAAATTGATAATTTTCATCATTCATAATTGATACATAATAGGCGTCAGGCCCTAAATGGATAAAAGCCCTATCTTTTATTATCTTCATGTTTTATTTTTGCAAATGCATGAAAAATCATTAGATTTTATTATTAAAATATAAACTAATGACAGACTCAGAAATTGATTATCGTGGAATTGGACTTTTGCAATTTCAACTCAAATTCTTTATAGTTTTTTCAATACAGCCCAACTACAGAGTAATTCTCTTCAATAACAGCTTGATTGATCGAATTTAAAAACAATTTTTTTATATTTGTAGGCCGATAGTGGGATCGGTCGACCCTGCTCGATCCGTCATGACACACATCGAAAATAGATTAGAAGACGTGACAGATAAACCAAACTCGTGAAATCAAGCGATGTAGAATGTGAAGTTGGGCCTTGCGTCGTATAATTGGCATAAGAAATTTAATGTTTGGGATGCATTAATTTATACATAAATTGAAATATTTAAAAACTTGAAATAAGACAGATAACATTAATTTCAGAATTTGTTTTTCAACGTTTTAAATAATATTTATTGTTTATTCAGTGCCTTACGGAGCTGTTACGACTGCATTTTTTTTGTCTGCATGGCGTTTATAATACCATAAATTTGAGGTAGAATTAGGATATTTGTTTTTATTTAATTAAAACTCTTATTGATGGATTAATTGCGGATTGGAATAAATAGCAAATAATTGAACAATGAAACATCATGAAGAAAGGAACGTGTACACAATGACCGATCCAGAAACGTTCATTGTGGCGTCGACGTATAGTTTATTCATGTCTTTTCTTTCTTAATTTTATCTTCTACAATAGTACTCACATATCTTTTCTTGTTCAGCCACCAAATTTCTCTCATAATATATATAATTTGGGGCAGTACTGCCACATATGGGGTCGACGGCAACTCGAAAGATCGAATTTAATGGAATTTTCTGATACTCGTAGGTCGACGGTGGGATCGGTCGACCCCGCTCGACCCCACTTACATCTGCCATTGCGTGGACATACATATTTCCGCACATAGAATCAAGTATCTATATCGTTGTGTGATGAAGTCAGGTCGAATTGAACTGAAAATTATTTAACTTTGTTTTAAATAATACTAAAGTTAAATATGTGTAAATTTTATTTGAATTTGGATAAGTATCAAAATAAAAAGGTCACGAGTCGAATACGTGCTAATTGTATACTTACGTACCTAGTCATTTCTACCGAGTGATTCGATTTAAACTTTAAAAATTACCAAAAATAAAACAATATATCGACCACTTGATACCTTCCATTTATCACACGCTATATTTGGTTTATTCTTTTAATAAAACATTATAAGCACAAGTAAAGCATTGCATTAGTCTCCAGTTTTATATTTGTTATATATGCAGCCCATCACTGAAAGAAAATAAAAACTAATTTTTTAGAGAGAGAGAGAGAGAGAGAGAGCAAAGCAGTCAAATTTTCACACCCCAAACTAAACAACTCCCCCGAATATTCCGCTTCTCCCTCACCTAATAATAAATAATCAAAAAGAAAAAAGGAAAAAAAAAAACAAAAACCCTCTTTTGTCATTTCACATCCACACTCCATCTGCTCGCTGCCGTTGGATCACATCATTTCGGATAGACGGCTGAGGATCAAAGTCTGACCGCAAGTACGAAAACAAGGAGAAAAGAAAAATGGTGGGTCGGAACGTATAATGATTAGGCCTTGAAGCTTTGACTGAAAGCAGGAATTTGGACAAAAAGAAAATGGAAAGACACAGTTTCTTGTGTGAAAGAGGAGGTTTTTTTCTATCATTTATTTCGGATTTGTTTGTTTTCTTTTGGGTTTCTTTTAGAATTGCTTTTTTCTCTGTATTTGCATCCTCTCTCTCTCTCTCTCTCTCTCTCTCTTCTTTGTTTCTATAGCCAAAGCTGGGAAGAGGGCGAGAGAGAGACCTTGAAAAGATATCACCAGCCTTGTTAATTTCCCTTTCCTGTTTTCTGCCCATTGTTGGGTGAAGGAGTGATCGATAATCTGTTTTCGTATTTGGATTTAAGAGTGAGGAGAGGAGAGGAGAGGAGAGAGGAAGGGGAAAGGAGAAAACTTTTTCTTTTTAATTGTTTTTTTCCCTTATACGTAATATAAAAGTCCCATTGGGTTTTGATTGGTGTTATTGGATTGCTTTGAATTGGGCAGTAAAATGAATATGATGCGTCGGCTGAAGAGCATTGCTTCGGGGCGCACATCCGTTTCAGATCATGTAAATTTCGATTTAGTTTTTCTGTTTTTTGTCTTAATTTTGAGTTTTTGTGTTGCTTTGGTTCAAGGTTAGTTTTAAATTGCAGAAAATAGGTGAATTTGATTTATTTTGGCGACTTTTCTTGGAAATGTGAAAGTAGATTCTCCTATTTGTTATTATAATCTTATTAATATAAATACAGAAAGTTATGAGAGAAGTGAGAGGAAAATGGGGTAAATTTGATTTATTTTGGGTGTCTTTTTCTGGAAATGTGGAAAATATTGTCTTATTTGTTATTATAATTATAATCCTGTTGGATACAAAAAGCAAATCTTTTTGTTAGGTTTGTATTGTTACGTGGAGTTTTATTATGAAGCTGCGGATATTGTGTGCAAATGATTTCAATTAGTTAAAGTTGAGATTTTTTTGGTAGGTTCGCTCTTCTTTTTCTTTTTTTGCAGTATATGTGGTGTTGAATTCTCTCAATGTTTTCTAGTAAACAATGAATTGATATTAGGATATCTGGTGTATTTATGTTGTTCATCTGCTGGCACGTATTCTTGTGACCCGCAATGTTTAACCTTTCACATTCAAGATTTGATTCAACAAAACAATGACAAAGCTGCTATGATGCATTTCTGTGGCTGCATTTCATTGTTGTAGGATAATGAATCTCGACTTAAATACATATATTTCATGTAAATTCTGAAAAAATGGTGCAGTGTGAAGAATTGTGTTTCACCTTGTGGAACTGCCAGTTCATATTAATGTTGAGGTGCATCAATGTCTTGAGTGTTGCTTTGTGGTGGCATGTCTTGTTATGTTTTCTTGTTCGTGATGAGCTTCTGTTTTATTGCAGGGCGGGGATTCCAGCATTAAAAGGGTGAAGGTGGAACAAGAAATAGATCAAAGAGGCGCCTGTGATGTGGATGGTGAGCTGCTTTCAGAGTCGAACTCTATGGAAGCTGTTGCAGTCTCATCAGATGTGCATGAGCTATCGAAAGAGATGCATGAAATGAAGATTCGAGGGGATGGGAACGATGACCATGATAATAGTGTAAAGGTTTCCTTGCAAATATAGTTCCTTATAAGTAAATGGATTTGGTGAAAATCTCGAGTTTGTTATATTGAACTTGTGAATTCTTTCCCAGGATATGGAGCCAACCGTTGTTAGCGGCAATGGAACTGAACCCGGTCAGATAATCGTGACCTCAATTGGTGGCCGAAATGGAAAACCAAAACAGGTTACTGACTTTTGCTGTGTGAATTCTTTGAAATTTATGTTTAAGTAAGAGAACCTTACCTGATAACTGAAGTTCTGTCTAATTTGCTTTCATATATCCTTAGACGATGTCTTATATGGCAGAGTGCGTGGTGGGAACTGGTTCATTTGGAGTTGTATACCAGGTACGACCTTGTTGTGAGAGGGACTATGTAGGCTCTTAAAATACGAAGTTTCACTTACATTCTCGTTTCTTTTCTATGATCTGTGGTGCAGGCTAAATGCCTTGAGACGGGGGAATCTGTTGCCATAAAGAAGGTTCTACAGGATAGGAGATACAAGAACCGGGAACTGCAGATGATGCGCTTGCTCAACCATCCTAATATTGTTCAGCTGAAGCATTATTTCTATTCGACTACTGACAAGAATGAGGTGTACCTTAATCTTGTGCTGGAGTTCGTCCCTGAAACTGTTTATCGGGCTACAAGGCAATGTAGCAGAGTCAACCAGTACATGCCCATCTTAAACGTGCAGATGTACATGTATCAGGTACGTTATGCTCTACTGCGTATGATGTGGCTTTTGGATCTTGATTTCTTTATTGAGATCATTTCTATTGTTTTGTTTAACTGCAGATCTGCCGTGCACTAAATTATATGCATAGAATTGTGGGAGTTTGTCATCGGGATATCAAGCCTCAAAATCTGCTGGTATGATTGTGTTTACATTATTATTCTAAAAAAGATATCCATTTTCCTTGTTGCATGTGTTGTTGCCACATGTGATTGTTTACTTTGACAACATTCTAACCTGAAGTCACGTCTCTTCGTAGATACTGAACCAGTTTGTGCATATGGTTATGCAACTGATAAATATTTCTGGTCTGTAGCATATTGTTGTGGAAGGATTTGTTTCTTTCTTCTAGTTGTAGATCTTTTTTTAAAGAAATTTATAGATTTGCATTATTTAGTTCACCTGCCCAAGCCTTCTCTTTTCACCACATTTTTTTTCTTGTAATCGTTTAGCCTGATATGTTCTTTCTGAAGTTCGGTACATTTGACTCTTCATGCAGGTCAATTCTCAAACTCATCAGCTCAAGCTTTGTGATATGGGAAGTGCGAAGATATTGGTATGCCCCTCCCCCTGCCCTCCTCAGATTTGATCGAATTAAAGACATTTTTAATCAATGAGGTTTCTGGTTTGCTTCAGGTGCCCGGTGAACCAAACATCTCGTATATCTGCTCTCGTTATTACAGGGCTCCAGAACTGATATTCGGAGCTTCAGAGTATACAACTGCTATTGATATGTGGTCCGTTGGTTGTGTCATGGCTGAGATGCTTTTAGGACAGGTTTGTGCTCATATGTTGCCCCTTTTACAATTTCGAAAATACGAAATCTACTGTTTGTACCTAAAGTTCTGACAATTACTTGAAACACATGCAGCCTATATTTCCCGGGGAAAGCAGTGTTGATCAGCTTGTTGAAATAATTAAGGTGCAGAAAAATGAATTATCTTTTTTATCCTTACATGTAATATGCAAGTGTTTTTACATAGTTGATGTGTGGTTTATTTGGACATCAGGTGTTGGGGACTCCAACAAGAGAGGAAATCAAGTGCATGAATCCAAATTATAGTGAATTTAAGTTTCCTCAGATTAAAGCCCACCCATGGCACAAGGTTTGTTGACAAGTACTCAAATCGTTCCGCCATTATCATACCTTCTACATGAGAGAGAGATCTAAATGGAACTACTTTTTCAGGTGTTTCACAGGAAAATGCCAGCTGAAGCAATGGATCTGGTATCAAGGTTACTCCAATACTCACCAACTCTACGATTCACAGCAGTAAGTGTTTCTATCTTGTATTTTGTCGCGTTTTCTGAAATGTAAGACGTTGGACTGCCTGTCGTGTTGTTAACTCTACGTTATGATTTTCCAGTTGGAGGCTTGTGCACACCCATTTTTTGATGACTTGAGAGATCCTAATACGTGCTTGCCCGATGGTCAACCATTACCTCCTCTCTTTAATTTTACAGCTGAAGGTGAAGAGATTATCATTTGTTTTCCTTTAATCGTTTTGGACTTAGTAGTTTTACCTTTGTTCAAAAATTTTCTGTTTATTCTCTCAGAACTTGCTGGTGTGCCTCCCGAACTACTCAAACGCCTCAATCCCCGACCTCACCAGGAAGTGAAGCCGACAGGTTTTTGTGAACGGCGATGAGAGCGAGTTCACGAGTATGTTAACGAGATAAAGTTGCTGTATATGTTGATGCGAGGTCAAAGATGAAAATATTAGTGGCAAATATAGTTTCAACTGATTCTTGTATATGGATTTGCATACAGTTAGGTATTAGATCATATATATCTAGTTTGCAGGTATCCATATTGCAATGGAACCCTACAAACTGGGCAAAATTTTACAAGATTTTTAGGTACATATTTTTTTCAATGATCATTTGCAGTGCAAAAATGAGTTGTGCGTGAAAACTGATTTCTTTCAGTCACGAGGTCGTTCACTCCACCAACTTGGTCAATCCAATCGGAAAAAACTCATGATGAAACCGATATATGCCGTCGATAAACCGGCGACGTGAACCTCATTGCAGAATGGCAGTCGCTTCAGACCCGGACGTTCTTGTAAATCCGAATGGGCGCGCCCTTGGTTAGCTTGAGGAGGCAGAACGACAATGCCAGCTTCTCGCTGTGATAGGCGAGGCCGTGCATCTTGCCCTCCTCGTTGATGTTGTGAAGGGTGAAGCTCATGTCGGTAACATAGCCCTCTGCCTTGATCGACATCAACACCTCATCGACCTTCAAGTAGATCGCGCCCACTTCTAGATGGTTCTGGTCATCGAGGTAAAGGTGTGGACCCTGCCATTCATCTCCACCCAGCTCCGGCCGGGTTCTTTCAAGACACCCTTCGCTTTCATTGAGCTTCAGATCGAAGGAGCTTCATCCCACTTCCCAACTGCAGAATACATGTTTGAAAGCAGCACATAGGCCAGAGGATCTTGAAAGACACCCTACTGCTCTTTTTTGCAAGATCAAGATTTCCATGTTTTCTGCAGGCAGAGAGCAGAGATTTCCACATAGTTGAATCAGGCTCAAATTC
>JAYDZE010580408.1:0-21066 GCA_034509125.1 Monilaria moniliformis | reverse complement strand
TCTAGAATAGTACGTTAGCACATTTATGGTGAATATGACATGGCCATCCAGGTATCGTCAATTATCAGGTTATCATGTTTTTTTTTTTGTTTTCTTAATATCATCATGTAATTCAAATAATATTATACAATTACTAAAATTATTATTAATTTTAAAAATTAAATTTATTATTTCTTAAAATTATGATTAGTTGCTCCCCCATGAAATATTTTTAACTCCGTCGCAACTCAAAATATATTTATACATTCTCCATTATTCATGAATACATACATGTATGTTATTGTCATGCGTAGATGAAAGGTGTAACGTAAATCAATTGAACGTAACTTTCGTAGAAATTCAATAATTGTAGATGATGCATATATTGGTATCGCTTTGGGATAAGGTTTAATTTCCCTGATGCTCTTTTATTGGATACATAGGTCACAATTAGATTGTGGTTATTAGTATGTGTCAAATTGTGGTTGGTTGAGGGTGATCGAAAATCCGTCGTTTGTGCTAAGCCAATTGTTTTTAAAGTATATACATAGTCGTCCCCATATTATTCGACCAAAACTCCAAATAATATGGCAGATATACAGTAACACGTTAATTAAGATAAGATTCAACAAAATATCTCTAATTCGAATAACCGAAGCAAACCAAAACGAAATATTAGATATGTACACAATGATACTATATATGTTACTCTTAAAGACTGTATTGCCTAGTGAAGTAAGCTTTATCTTACTCCTAAATGAATAGTGGTGAGGTTTAAAATATTCTTTTGTATTTATTTATCTTTCCTCACATGTATTGTTGAAATTTGTATGTACTAAGGTTGTTTGGTGTGGCTGTTTGAGGTAGTGGTCCTTAGACTTGGACAAAAACATATTTATGTTAATTTTGGAAACTCATAGGGTCCGAAGTCATTTCGGATCTAATAGGATTGAGCCAAGGATTTTGAAAATTGGATTTTTAACATAGGAGCATAAATGATATATTCTAAAGATGGAAATTAGAACAATCTCCTTTATCTTTGTTCTTGATCTCGTTCTGCCATTTGAATCTTGAAAGCTCATAGATATCATGAATCATCGCTTGGAATTAATGGTAGTGTATATATGGGCTACAAATAAGTTCCTAATTTTAGGTAAGATTTTATCAACGCATGTAAGTGTAGTAGGATGATATCTTGAACTAGACTAAAATATGAAAACAACACTTCTTTATAAGCATATAGGTCTATGAATCAAATTTCACCCTTCTCTTCCCTTAATTAAAAAAAATGGATAGAACTAATGATTAGATAGCCCCAATAAAAATTAGATTCCAACCTTAAATAGGAGGAACTAATGATTATTTTTAAATTTGTCATAAATAGGTAAATATTATAAATATCTTTTACATCAGATTAATTCCCTACATAGTTAGAAGTGTGGAATATTCTATATTCCCGAAATTAACTAAATTAGGACTCCTCTATGATGTAATAAATGCATGTTCAAAATATATTTGTCCTCAAATAGAATAAAAAGAATTCATAATCACTATCATTTACTTAGGTTAAATTTTGTGACAGCGTTCCTTTGGAGAATGAGGATATAGATTAACAAAGTCGAGTAAAAAAAACTTGTGTGCAAGTTCATATGATTTTTTCATGCGTTGAGCATATTTATTTGTACATTAGTCATATATTAGTCGATGATTTTATCAGCTTACTACAGAACTCTTGTTAAATTTCCTTCCTCTTAATTTTATTTATCTAGGAGAAAGAGTTCAATTTCTTTGGAGAGGCACTAGAGAGAAAATCAGATTCAAGAATCAATTTTTTTTCCCCTTTCCCCTTAATAGGGAATCCAAATCTCAAGTTGAAAGTGGAAAATGAGAAAGTTCAAAGTGGCGGAAACAAAATGATTAAATATGAGTTGAAAGGGCAAAGTGTGATGCTAGTTGAGTTTTCCCCCCTCAAACATGCATGTGTGCTTATTGACTAATTAAATTTATGTATCAATTTACAAACTAGCGAGGAACCATTCCTTGATTATGAATTAATTTGGAGCATTGATCTTGCCTTGATTAATTAGGGATCAATCTGTTCTGTGTATTAGTAAGATAGTTTTGTTGAGGATATTATCAATTAGGATACTAAGATTGTCGCTTAAAGCTATATATGTTTCGACATTTACTTGGGAAATTTAGAGAATAAACACAAGTACGTATTTTCCTAAAACTGATTTTCTCAATGTCGCAACTATTTTCCTTATAAGTATCTATCAAATAATTTATCTCGCATAATTATGAAAATGGACGATCACTTACCTTTTACACACATATATTCACTCCAATAATTCTCGTTTAATCCATGTACACAACAAACAAATGCAGCATCAACACAAAGATGATTGAACCAAATAAAATGTTGATATCCAACGAGAATTTAAAGTCACATCACTATCAATCTTATATACAATTAATTCTTTTGGTGTATAGAGCAAAAAGATTCTTCTCCCCATTCGTTTGTCATTTCCTTGCATTAACTCCACCTATCTTGTCTCCCTCAACATGTCTTTTACCGGCCACACCATATAGTAACCCCTCAACCCCCACCCCCCCCCCACACACACACCCACACACACACCCACACACACACACACACAAAACCCCCCAATTATGAAAGTTGGGGAGAAAATCGGAAGAATTGATATGGTATCTGTAGTATTCATAAACTTAGTCAATTGTAATTTAATTCGACTAATGATATAAATGATGCATAGTAATGATATGTATGTGGATAACTAATGATACAAATAAAATTGGAAATAAAATCTCAGCCCATAAATCACGGTTGTTTCCATATATAACGAAAAGATTGGAAATCAAATCTCTTTCCATAATTGTCGGTTTTTTAATAACCTAAAATAGCAATTAGAATTATATGTAGTAAGTAATCATTAATCCGCTGCTTTAGCCAAAATTACATTTGTACTATTTTCAATTTTTTTAATATATTTCCATGTGACACGTTGCATACAAATCAAGCGTTAGATCTAAAAAATGGATGCTCTAGATTAGTTCTTAGTTATGCAATAAGAAATGGTTCGGATATGATCACACCTCTCTCTCTATATATATATACACACACATATGTATGATTAAGACATATTTGTTTCCATAAGTTGTTTTATAAATGTCCAGTGCTAGGTGGGCTTCAAATAAATATATTGTGGGTCTAATGGAGAGTAGATGTTCCATGTTATTATTTTCGGTCGACATAGTTTTTTTCATAACTCTTACTCTTACATACTATATTTTATCTCCAAAATTTGAAATCTAATTATTTTAGGGGGAAATTTTTGAATTCTATTGTTTTACAGGTTGCAATAAGGTTAGAGAAATACCACTTGCCTAGAATGTTAGAGTGAGCTTAGACTAGAATTAAAGACTTAAAAAATAATCAGAAATGTAATAAACTGAATGAGACACCGAAGAATTGTGTAGTGACAGTTGAGGTTGCCATCGAATCCTCTCCTAGTTCGCTTAAAGACAAATTTTCAAATATTGATCTCTTATTTTCCCTTTCCCTTTCTCATTTGTAATTTTTTTTTTGATAATAATTAAATAAATTAAATATAAAATTAAAGCTCCATTATAGACTTAAAAATAAGATTGTATAATTAAATGGTAACGCGTGGGGCAGCTTGGTGGTGCGGCGATGCATTTGGTGGGGGCGGTAGATGTGAAATTGTGTTATCTTCTATATAAGCAAGAAGGTGACAATTGATGTTATAAGTTAATGCATCTAACCCATATGGGCTTGTCCTAATTTTTGACTAGGATTTTCAACCCCTTGCTTCTTTGTCTTCTTCTCTCTCTCAACTCTATTTTTTTATTAGTTTTATTATAATGGTGTCTTTGAAAGCTTTGTTGTTCTCTATTTGTTTGGACAATGGTCCCTCATCCTATAGAGTTCAAAACAATATCTAGGTAGATATAAATGAGTAGTCAAACTAACATGCAAGGTTGGTTCGTTATGGGTGTTCTGTTCCATTCTTTTGTGTTGTTTTCCTTATAGTAATTAGAATATATTTAGTGAAGATTGGTTCTAATACAGATCAATTTCCATGTGTTATACAATTTTTTGTGATAACTAGTGGTGTTTTAGTTTTGTGGATATATATTGTTATGCTATATATATATATTCTTTTTTTTTTCTTCCTATTAATTACATCTTTAAAAATCTGATCATCTATTTAGTCAAATTTCATAAACCAAGTTTATTTTCAATTCATAGAACTCTAGTATGGCAAGTATCATTTAGTTAGACATATCTGGTTGATTAGTAAATTTTAATGAAGTGATGTTTAAAGATTCTATGTACGACGTTGTTATTTTTAATGTTCGATTTTTCTACGTCGACATTCCAATTTGCCATTCAGATTTAGTTTGGGCGAAAACTGAATTTGTGGAAAAATTGCTAAAACAATTAAGTTCGTGTGTTTTTTTATTTCAAAGTTCATACACAAAAAAATCAGTATATTTAGGCGCTAATAAACATTTTACTTTAATCTTTTTTATATGATTCTAATAATATCTACCGTTACATTTTAATGATTCCATCAATTTTTGGAAAAACATGGATCAATTCATAATGTTTTGAACCCAAAACTATCAAATATAATGTTTCAGACCAAAATCATAAAATGATCATATGTTTATGACTACAAATGAACTTTATTCTACTTTAAAGGGGACTCAAAATCGAAAACAGCTTATAGCATTAAGGAAAGGTACTCATTTTTTGATTCACGACTTTAAATTTTGGACAAAATATATGGCTTTTATATTGTGTGATTTACCACATCAATTGAAAAGTGGCTACCATATTACTTGTATGTATGTGTGTATTCAAGGATTATAAAATTTTCCCCACTGTAGGAATTAAGATTCGAATCATGGTGGGGCTTTCCAAAATAGTGTGTGAATATTCATTTTGTATTAAATTGTTTGATAATTGTGATTAAATTGTGTTGTAGTTTTTATTGTAAACGTTTTTTAAATTCATAATTGATTCAAGAATACATACATCGCTGCAAACAATATACAATTAAAAGTATCGATATAATTATTATAGTTAATACTCTAAGCGGCCACCATAAATTAATTAAGCATTTTTTTTCTATTTTCGCCCGTCCACATTAAATATCACCTTTTTACTTCAATTTTAGTACATGACTTCATATATTTTTCCCTATATTTTAAATTTCATTCGTATTTAATATTTACCAAAAATCTAATACATAATTATCTAGTAGAATATCCTTTGTAGAACCTCCTTCCATTTAAAATATATCTACTAATAATTATTAAAATTTATGCCTTTCATTCAACACCACAGTTATCGTGAAACGAAAAATAATCTTGAATGCTTCGGAATGGAACAAATATGGGGTAAATGGCAATGATGATTGGGATGAGAATATTGAAAAACGTGGAAAACTTGAACCGCTAGGCCTAAGGGTGTCTGGGCCACCAGCATTATTGCCTTGTGAGTTGTGAGTTGTGAGGTGAGGGCCACTCCGTCACCGCCGCCTCATCACACTCATCACTCTACAAATGATCTATGCTACGTTCCTTGAATTTTTCTTTCCACATTTGTTTTACAAATATTTAACTATGCATGCATTATACTTGTACTTCTCTAAATGTTTAAATTTGAAATTACGTGGTGATTATCACTAAAATCTATTATTGGAAACTTTGAGATGTTATATGTACTGTATTCATCAAAAGCATTTAGAGTATACTCGATGTTAGGGTGACTAAACAATTAAAATCATAGATAGTTGTTATTGTCGATTAATGATGAATTTGATCATTGATTTATCCTAATAAAATAATTGTTAGGTATAATGGCACTAAAAATCTTGAAACGTAAAAAACTTTTAATCCTATTAAACGTTTATATTTACCCAATGGAATGATTTCTTGGTTAAAAACAGTGTAGGAATGGGAGCTGAAACTCCCAATTAAACAAATGTATCAGATGGTCAAAACCCCTATTTTTCTACATAAAATGACAGCAGAGAGAGTGAGTGAGAGAGAGAGAGAGCAATTTGCCAAGTTGTTGAGAATGTGAACACATGTTTCCTTGGTATCATCTAATGACATACCTCATGCATATTCACCTCATCAAGTCACAATCTCATAAAGTTCAGCACTATTTATGTTGTGCTTCTATTGAGAGTCAAAACTGTGAAGACAATACATACAGAAAAAATGCCAACATCATCAATTTGGTCGGAAAAATAGTTTATTCTCACTAATAATTTCTCAAAGTGATATTACATTCGACTCGCTTGGTCCAACAAAACTTGACAGCATAAATACGAGGAGATACATCTGCTACAATAACAGATTCTCGCGCAACCAAATGAGAAATTTTCAGAAGACAGTGATGAGAAAAGCTTCATACTAATGTTCAACAGACAACGAAGAATTCTTAAAGAAGGAATGAATTGGATAATTTACTCTATTATACAAGTGTAGAATCGGTCCTTATTTGGGAAGGCCTGGCAAATGGACCACAACACCGGTGACTCAGCCTAGATGAGATTAATTGTGAAGGAGACGTAAGGATGAGTATCTGTGTCGCCTGCAAAACCGGCCATCCCTCCTTCATCCTCTGTTTTCCAGTATGTGCTGCACTCACACAAACAAGACAAATCGCATATCAACAACAGCATTTTCTCTAGTGAAAATGTTTGATATGGATCAGGGCTAATATGATCCCGGGACCATAAAAACATGTGCATTCTGAAAGGAGCATATTGGAGTCAGTACTACGAGAAACAATGCATCTGCTTCAAGAGGTGGACCAGTGCCAAACCATTTCGTAGTAAATGCTATACACATGCAACGGTTTTACGTTTGTCCCTTCCTCTACATCTTTTTACAAATGAAGACAAGGTCAGATTAACTTAATCTCGATCCTTCTAATCAATCTAAACTCCGAAGATGCCACTGTTCATGGATTTATGGTTTAACATTTTATGCCCAAAACATTCTCCAGATCAGATTAACCACATGATTAATAAGTTCCAATAACCTTGCCAAGAAATGAATATAATTGCAAAGCTCAGGGGTGAACTAAAGTAGTACCTATTTGAACTGCTGCACAATCCCTCCAGAATGGAACGAACTTTCTTCTCATTTTTAACGGATGGTGATAACACAACGGACTGAAAATAGAAAATTAGAGAGCCACTCAGCATACATTAAGTCGTCAAGTGCATCCAAGGGAAATGAAGGGACAAAAAGAAAAGTTAAAGGGATAGGTTATTTACCAGAAATGATGGAGGCAGACCATATCGCAGAATGCTTTCACTAAAGACACGTACAGCACAGAAGTGCATCCACGAGCTAAAGACCTATCAAACAAATAAGGATTGAATTTAAGAATCCAAATAACAGTCCAAGAATCTTGGATAATTATGGAACATATAGCTTTTCCCCCACTTTATGTTTGGGTATTATATTTGTGGGTAAGAATAGCAAGACATTGAAATTCAAGTATGAAGAATCAATTTTCCTTGTGTAGTGAAATAAAACCTTGGGTAAAATGTTATCTTTGAATGCAATAAAAAAATTTTGAATTCTCTTAGGAAAAGGGGCAATTACAATATATGAATATGAACTTGCATAGAGGTGAATATCTTTATTCATGTGATGCCTAAATATAAAATATAAATCTGGATTAACCTGGTCGTATTTGATTCTTGTATATAACTAGCTAGTAACAATAAAATACTAGGGCACTCAAGGATAGCAATTGCCTATTGGAGTATCTAGAGTCCTCAGTGAAGTGCAGAGATTATAAATTGTTAAATCTCATAAGGAGAGCAGCATGTCATCTGCAGTGAAGATACATGAAGATCAATGCATGCAGTTTGCTTAGGAATTAGTATTGTGAGTGATGAATGGAGTAACTCACATAGAAAACCGTTAATCAACTCTATGGCCGTCACAGAAAGCGGAACAATGTTTTTAAAGCCATTGATTGTTATGGGAGATTAAAGAAAAATTCTAATCTTTAATTTGATGAAAGAAGTTATTTAACAGGCTGGCTCCCAAAATATGGTTCAAGTAATCACAAATAATACAAAGAATTGTTTGGCTATTGGATTTCTAGTGGAAGGATTGTATCCTAGCATCGTGTGGACACCATGCGTTGTTCACACACTCAATCTGGCATTGCAGAATATATGTTCTGCAAAGAACATTGAAAATAATCAAGAAACTTATGTTCTCGGATCTCCGATGTTGCAACAGATGCTAATATGATCAAGAACTTCATCATGAATTATGGAATGAGGTTAGCTATTTTTAACATGTTTGTCCCTCTCAAGTTGCTATCAATTGCTATTACTCAATTTTGCTTATGTTATTGTGATGATGAAATATTTCATGCTTCTAAAGAGAAGCCTTAGTACCATGGTCAGAAGTGAACAATGGGATTCTTAGCGAGAAGATGATGTTGAGAAGGCAAGCTTGGTGAAATGAAAATATTAGATGACATATTGGTCAGATAAGGGTTATTATATACTTTCATATATGGCTCCTTAATATGACATGCTTCAAGCTTGTGACACTGATAGGTTGTGTCTTCACTTGGTGTACGACATGTGAGATTCAATGATAGAAAAGGTGAAGAAGGTAATCAACAAGTATGAAAGAATCGAACCCCATGAGTCGTTTAATTTTTATGTTGTGGTTGATGCAATCTTAGTAGCCGTTGCAACAAAAACAATACTCCCCTTCATTGATTGCCTCATCCACTAAATCCAAGGTAACAATTGAAACTTCAGTATTTTATAATAATTTACATTTTTTTCTTATATTACATATTATAGTGGTCGGTGGCTTAAAAAAGACTTCTCTCAAGTCCATCCACATAGGGCTAATGAGGTTGCCAAGGAAAAAATGAGATGTTTGAAGAAGTATTTTCCAGATGCCAGACAAAGGAGGATTCTGGCAATGGAGTATGACTCCCAAACATGCTGAGGATTTGGTTTTCATTCATAGCAATCTCCACTTGTTATCTAGAAGAATACTTGAATACTTCAAAGGGAGACAAGGATATTGGAGAAGCGGCTTAACTAATATATTCTAGTAGTACAATAAAATAATATATTCTAGCAATCTCCATCACTTGTGCTTCTTAGCCTAGTAAAACAATATATTCTAGTTATCCCTAAAAATAAAAAAAATAAAAAAAAATCACCAGTAAGTAAAAAGTTAATAATATATTCTAGTAGAACAATATATTCTAGTTATTCTAGTAGAACAATATATTCTAGTTATCCCTGAGAATATGTAATCCAGGAAACAATCAATGAATATTAGAAATCAGCATTTCAGGTTTAGAGATGAATACGTACTAAAGCTCAAAGCTCTTACTTCTTCAAAAGTGATGCAGGAGAAATCCACATCTCAACAAGTTTAATGATTGATGTAGGATAAAACGACCAAAAGCAGGATAATGACTTCTTAAAAAAGGAACTTCATTTCTTTTGAAAAAGATAAATAAGATTCTCTTTATTTCTTCCATATTAAGCATGAGAAAGATCTAATTGGGGGCTTATTACATACACCGAGATTGGAAGTAAAAGATGTTAGCAGCAACCATAGCAGTGGTGATCTTAATGCTTCTACAATGATAGTATTCATGAAAAAAACTTCCCCCCACACCTCAAAAATAAAAACAATAAAGGATACCCAGAGTGATAGAGTGAAAGTACAAATATGTTATGGACATTGCAGGAAAATTGTTGAAAACGAACGTATTGATAAAATATGATCCATCACAAGGTAATGCATTGGAAAACATAAAAGGCCCGTCAAACAGACCCGTTTGTTTGACGGGAAAGTAATATTGATGGAGAATATGATTCTAAGAATATGATTCCTGAAAGATTACTTATCTTGTGTTTGGAAATATAAAGGAAAACGGTTAGGATTATGAACTTAGGATTTTATACTTATATTGATTGGTTAAATTCAATTAAATAATAGACGTCATAAATAAATTATAATTAATATTCATAATTATTTTCTAAGATTTTCTTAAATTAAATTAATAATAATAATAAGTATGATCCATAATTTTAAAAATTACATTAAGATTTGCTTAATAATAATAATATAAATAATAATACTATAATAATAATAATAATAATAATAAGATACAACATAAAATATAATTCATAATTCTAAAAATTACATAATAAATTGCTTAGTAAGTAATTAATTAATAACATAATAATATTAACAATAAACTAACAATAACAATAATAATAAAAATAACAATTATTATTATTATTTGTATTTTAATAAAATAATAAAGAAAATATTATATAGGTACATAAGTAAGAATCTTGAAACTAGGAAAAAGAATACTAAGAAAAATTGGATAATAAGAATCCTGAAAATTGCATTACTTTTCTTATCTCCATAATTCTTATTACTTTTCTTGTAAGATAAAAAATCAACCAAACATATGAATTTAAAAATCTGGAATCAGAGATTACTAGAATCAGATTACTTTCCCAAGGCAGAATCCTAATCCTGCGGGTCCATCCAATCCACTAAACTATGTCAAATGGTCAAAGTAGAGAATGAAACTCCTTTCGGTCGCATGAACTTTAAGAAAACTGCTCCTAGCTGCTTCTTTGGACTAAAAAATTAATGGCTTTAACCTTAAACACGCTGAACACCTTAAACACCAAAAAAAAGTTCCATCCAAATGGGGGGATAGATAAACCTTACTCAAAAGTTCAGGCTGGATAGCCTGGATGACACCAATAAGGGTTTCAATACCAACTTTGACCAAAGGACATAGTTTAGAGGGGTTTGGACCTTTTCCCTTTGTGGAAACAAAAAAATAAATCCTTAGCCTAATAGATGGTGAAATAAATACCTCCCCATAACTGGTGTAGCACCACTGCAACAAAGAGCTTCTCAATGTCTCTTGGTCTTGCATCAGCTTTTCAAGCTCTTGCTTTCGAGAGTCTTGTGTCTCTGGATTAGATTCAAAATCACGAACCTATATTGCATAAAATGAGATTCAGTGCGGAATCCTTTCAAACCTCAAAGATTCTCACGTCACAAAAACTTGAGAGGTGATGCTGAAAATAGCAGGCATGAGAAGAAACAGAATGCATAAGAAATTGCAGTCTGACCTGAAAACTTCTTTCACGTGCCTTGGTTCTAAAATTGTCAGCATCTCGACTGAATAATGTTACAGTATATAGAGCATATTCATTGTCCTCATGCAGCTTCTTGGATGATCTAGGGACCTACAAAAATTGGTTCTATCAAAAGGTGGGATTTACTAATAGGAATTCAATTTCAAGAAAATAAAGGAACAGTTACAGCAGCCACCAAGTAAATAAAATACTAATTTTAAGTCTGGCACAGGAGAAAACTGTAAGAGTTGGAATTTCAGAAACCAAATATGTTAATGTGGCGATAAATGCTGAAATGTAAAGAGGGCCCCTAGAATGCAAATGAGAAGAACATAATAGCTTCATAAACATCAAACCAGCACTCACCACATATTCTGTGAGTGTCTCATAGCTTGATAGCCAATCCTTCTGAGAATACTTGGACACAACTGCAAGGAGAGTTATCAAGTGTTCTGAAGTAACAATGTCTTGTGGCTTCACCAAGTTGGAAAGGTCACGAACAGCTAAGCTGCACAATTAAACTATTAAGATCAGCTAAACATTTCAGCTTTGCCTTATTGCAAGAGAGATATTCTCAGTTAAAATGGCTCTTTAAGAAATGCTGTTGTATTCCCAGCTTCCAGCCGAGAATTCTCAAATTCCACCCCCAGCTCAAGCATAATATATTCATGCATGAGAATGAGCGTTTGTTAGAGAGAGAGAGAGAGAGAGAGAGAGAGAGAGAGAGACCACAATGATTAAACTATCCAAAAAACTTCATCCAATAGAAAAAGAAAATACCAAATGTACGACATATTTCAAAGTTTTTATTTGACACGAAATCTGACAACCACCACATATTATAAATACTACAAATATCCCTTTCCAAGTGATGCATAATCTTTCTTGTTTCTTGTCAGAAAAAGTAAATATGCCTCTTTAATTTACGACACCAAAGATCTTATCATATCCTGCACCAGTTTTAACTTGAGGGAATTTCTCTTGCCGGAGAGAAGATTAGTGTAGGTAAAAGTAGAAGGAAAGTATCAGTTTTGCACCTATAATATGATAAGCCCATCTGTGATGTTTAAAATGCTGAAGACCAGGCTATCCTCCAATTCAAACTGATCTCAGAAGTAAGGCTCTTTCTATTTAAACATAATAAAACCCAACATCCCTTAAATATCTTCATATCTATACAAAAATAAATTGATCATCTTTTATCATATCAAAATTCTATAAAAGTTTAAACTAAGCCATGTGGGGAAATAATAAAAATAATAGCATCCACAATCTATTTAGATTCTTCATTTATGCATCTAGATTTTCAAATGAAATATCACCCAAGACTGGATATTCAGTAGTTTCTCCATGTCCAAAGAGCGTAAGTTGATATTTCCAGATAGGCTAGTGATTTTATAAATGTGCCTAAATTTTCTCAATTGAAGGGTTAAGATCTATTAGGAACTGTGGTTTTGCAGCTACCAGCTCTGACTTTTCAAAGTATCAACAGCAAATACTTCTATTCTAAAGAAGCTCCAAGAACAAGGGTTTAGTAAGCAAATAATTCCTGGTAATACAAAAGAAAGTAATACATATAAAATGGAGATTCTCCTACAGTATGATCCAGATATTTGACTACAAGGAAATGGAGGCTTATAATCCAGAAGTGCTAGAGCATTCATGCAAATCAGGTAGCAGCATGTGTTCCCTTGGAAAAACATTATTTTGTAGGAATCTGATAAATGCTAACTTCATATATTTATTTGTAAAATACACCATCTATCTTGCAACAAGACCATGCCTTTGCTAAAACACATGCACTTAATGGCAAAATTCCAGATCACTATGATTCCTGTCAACAAAATACCTTCCAGCCTGCTTTCGATTAATTGCATTTAGTTGACTGCGCACATTACTGTATTCAGCAACCCGAACCTGTGAGATGAAATCCACCCAACCATAACACGCTTAGTGAAGGCTAGAGATGATAGATTTATTTATTGAATTTATAAAAAAATCCAGAATGTGCTTTAGTCGATGGACAATAGCTTCTTGAGTTTAATCAAAAAGAACATCTATAATATGATTAACTCAAATACACCCTTGTAGAATAGGTTGCGTTCTTAATATTCATCCAGATAACAAACAGCGGTAAGGGGAAGAAATCGAGTTCATATGAAACTTCGGCATATCTCTAAGAGGTGTAAGGTTAATCTGGTAATAGTTGCAGTTAAATTTCTATCCGCCAGTCAGCTTATAAAATTCAACCATTGAGTAGATACATCACATAACTCCTATATTCAGTGATGAAACATTTCGACATAATTAATGTCAAAGAAAGGATTTTTTTTAATTCACCAAACCACTATGACCTAAATATCAGACTTTAGACGAGCAAGCATACCTTCAAATCATCTTCAATTTTAGCAATTTGTACATGAATTCCATCCACAATCTCCTTGAGTGGTGACATTGTGGGATACTTTGCTTCATCCCACGCAAACCTACACCAATCATAATATATTTACAAATCCAAATCACTCGCATAGTCAAACATTGGGCGGTTGAACATATTATCAGTCCAATTTGAAGAAAGATCAATCACCTAGTGAGATAAGAGTCAACTGGAACCCCATCAACTGTAAGAGAGCTACTAACAACTCCAGACACCCTCTCTAATTCCTCAATCTGTCGCCGGATTTTGTGCGACACCCCTTCAATGAAGTTGTTCGACTGCGAAATAAAATTCATTACCCAGCAGTCCTTACCCAAATCCCTAACAATGTAGACACTATAACTTTAAATTCTTCAAATAACTCACTTTCAATAGATCATCACTCAATGCCAGCAGCGAATCCAGGGTGCCTACGCGCAGGTTCGGAATATTGAACTGCAAAATTCAATAAAAAAACACATCTGTGATCCGAACAAAACCAACTTTATTCAAATTAAGTGGTTAAACCGGCAATTTTTCCCAAATCAGATCTACAATTCACAAGAAACAACAGACAAATGCGAGCACAATTGCACAGAAATCAAATCATTACTCGATAAAGAGCGGTGTCAAAGGCTTGTTTGGAGATGGATTCTTGAAGGCGACTCCACAAAGAAGATGCGGACGAGCCTTGCCCAACGGGGAGAGAAGCCGTCCAGTAACGAGTCGTCATTGCCGCGAATTTCAGATTATTGAATCAAATTATATGGAGAAGTGGCAATATCACGATTGAACTTTTGGGGGCAATTAATCGAGGGCTGGAGATGTCAAGGTTGGGATAATGGCTGCTAATCCGATGAGTAATTGCGCTTCCACTTCTTCGACCAATTTCGTTCCTATGGTGTGATCTCGCTTTTTTAATGTTTGTAACATTGTTCATCTAAAATAAATTGTTTATTTTTTTTCTTTTTTTCTTTTATATCTTTTTCTGTTTAAAAAACAATAAATAAATAAATAATAAAATTTCAAGATGCATATCAAAATAAAAATTATGACAAGAGCTTTATTTTGACATATGATTTATATAAAAAAAAAAGATATAAAAATTGAGGCTGGTTTCGAAATAAACTTTTAAATTAATTTATAAATATTTCATCCACATAATTTATGTTCCTAATGTTTTTTCATTTTTCTTCTTTTCTTTTTTTCCTTTAATTTATGTTTCGAAATAGAGATTTTTTTTTCTATTTCTTATTTTAAACCATATTTATTATTTGATAATTATGTAATACTAATATAGAAGCATTTATTATTATTTTATAAAATTGAAATTTTATAAGTTAAACTAATTCTGTATTATAAAATTTAGATTAGTTAAGTATGAAATTTTATAATAATATATTTTGTTCCTATTTTTTGTACAAGTTATGTTTATAGCACTACATGTAAAATTGTTTCTTTTTGTATGAAACTTGACCGTGATTAAATCTATATACTGCAAAGAGAAAATATTTTTCTCAAGATATTATTAAAAAATAATAATTGTTTAGTTTATTAACGTTTACATATACTCTCTCCGTCCTATTAAAATATATAGGAATCTTTGATTTGGGTACAAGTTTTAATAAATCTAGTATTGTTTGTAGTGTAAGTAGAGAAATAATTTCACTTTAGTGTTGTTTCTATTGTGTGTAGAGAAATGGTCTCACTTTAGAAGTATATTTACATAAAATGATTGTAAATAAATTGTGATAGTAAGATTATTATTATAATAATTTCTGGAGGGCTAGTGTGCAAAAAAAGGGAAAAAAAATGTGCATGTTTTTATGGACGAACGAACAATGAAAGATGCATATTTTTATTAGATGGATGGAGTATTTTATAATGGTGATTAATTAATTTATGCTTAACTATACTTATTATTTACGATTAGAGTTATATGACTCTATAAGACATAAAATAAATATATATTAAATTTCAAATTCTTTCATTTTCAATAAAATATCTTGAATTATCTTTGATATCAATTGAAGTAAAAGATTATCGAGTTTTAAGAAAAAGTTTCGGAAATCAATTTCGAACTCTTGATGTTAAAAGGATAATCTAGTATGAAAACATAGTCATTTGAAACAATTTATTTATGTGTATTTTTTATAAATGATTATGTGTTTTACAAATTTTAGGTTTCTTTATGACTATATAAATGTGGTACATATTTTAATTTTAAATATATATTGTTAGTTTAATTGAATAGCTATTTTAGTATATAAGTGTACTAAATAATAGCATAATAGGGGTCACCTGATGATAGTATTGTGTGCATGGCACCTGACGCTGTCATCCACCACTTAGCTCTTTTCCTATCTAATATATAAATTTTTATGATTATAGAAAAAGTTGATATCATATTTTCAAATCATCGCTAGAAATATAAATTGTGATATATTATTTATATTAAAATTCAAATTAATTATCCTTTCAAAAAATGATCAAATGTTAACTAAAACTAATGTTATTAATTTGGAAAACAACATCGTAATAATTAACATAAATGTCACTATATACATGAAAGTTGTAATATATTAAAAGTTGATAAATATCATTGTATGAAAAAAATTACTATAATTTTGATTTCTCTACTTCAAAAAATATTCTAAATGGCATCAAAGAAAAATAATAATTTACATAAATATCACTATACTTGTGAAAAATAATAATTTACATAAAAAATAATTTTAGATGTCAAATCCACAATATAAATATTCTGTATTTTATTTGTTAATACTGTTAAGATTTGTTGTTGATTTTGATATTTGTAAGACGTGCATATCCATAATTTCTTAAAGTAGTAGTGTATAAATTGTAAAAATCAAATAATCTTTGCAAGTCTAAGTATTATTTTATAAAATTACAATTTTTTTGTAAATTAAGTGAGATTTTAGAAATTGCTTTTCTTAGTACAACCATTATAGATATATAATAAACTCGAAAAAAGTATGGAATTCTAACTTTTGAGCAGATGGAGCATATAAATAAGATGTAATTTCATGCTATATATATTATACAACACCGAAAGAAAATCTCTAGTCTTACCAAATGGTCTATATTGCCCATGAAAATTCGTGAATTTTAAGATTTACTTATTTAGAAATATCATCCGCAACTCAATGTGGCTAGCCCTATACCTCTTAGAAGTATAATCGATCTAAAGATTCTGGTTGTTCAGAATCAATGCCTTTGAAAAGTCTGAAGTTATTGTTGGCAATTTAGTGCCTCTTCTTTCCAGCACTGGCTTTTGTTGGAGAAGTGATGATGTTTGCAAAGATGATGACTATAAGCACCACTGAAATTAGTGAACCATACTTTGCCAACAATATCTGCAGACATCGATACAACAAGATCAGAATAAAAATATTGAAGTAGAAGCAGCAGAATTTTTGCGAAGTTACAATATATTCACTACAAGAAGAGATGATTAGCACATCACATGTAAAATCAATATCCAATTTGATGTATTTGAAAGCACATTGATCCATTATAATTGGTCTAATTGGCATGTAACAAACAATCCAAGATATAATTATATCATGAGGAAAGAAAGTTTTTACCTTTGCCTGAAAGTATTTGCACATCACAAGATAATCGCATCCGATGAAATGTATGACAGAAAATAAAGTCAGTATCATATGATATCACCATTGAAGGTGAAACGGAAAATAAAGCTTCAAAATTAATAATAAGAACAAGAATATTACAATTTGAAATTTGTTCCCAGCAGTTGATTCTGACAGAATTCTGACAGGTAAAATAGGAGTTGAATATGCTTCCTGTGCAAAAAATATTCAGATCACAGGCCTTTACAAGAACCGTTTCTGATAAATTCAGTTTTGAAGAGAGCATACCTGTAGTTTCAGCTTTGTGGGAACACGGTAAGTGATCAAAGCAGGCGTCCCATAGTACACCGTTTTCACCTTAGACTCCAATTCAAATGAATGAGACACAAGGGAACCACTGAGATAAAATGGAAACAACCCTCAAATCAGTAAAAGGAAAAGATCAACGAATGAACTGTAGAAATATAAGTTCTAATAAGCTTACGAATCAAGCTTTCCCCAAGTCTTGGATGTATTTCCAATAACAGTGTCGAAAACCTCTTCAGCCCAATCATCATCATAGAGTGTAACATCGTAGGCAGTTCTGCAATCGATATTACACATCTTATTACTTTCTACATTCAATGTTTCAATCAGGTATACATCATAAGGCTTAAAAAATTGCTGGTCATTGTAAGAACAAAATACCCCTAATATTTTGGCAAAGAAAAGGACTTGAGTTCTTATTAGGTTGGACATTTCTTGGAGTGCCAAGCAGCAAAAATAGGAAAACTTGTTTCGCACAATCAACTGCATCATCTCACTAATGAACTATGACGAAATTGTAAACACAAGGATACATCTCAAAGCAAACAATGAATAAGAAGACTCTTGGAATGCATTCAATGGTTGCCAGAATCCATGTCGAAATATTGGGATTTGAGAAGTAAATAAAAATTAAATACCGGATTCAACATAATTAAGTGTAACGTATCGAAGAAATTTCAATTATTTCTCCGGTTTTGCTTAGTCAAAGATTAACTTTGTGAATTATGGAAACAAATAAAGACCAGCTATTAATTTGATTTTATGTAAGTATTTTTACCCATTCCTTTACAATATAGGAGTTCAGAATACAAACTAACGTTGTCTAAATACACCAAAATCAAACAAATTGTTCATGGACAAGCCTTTCTTTGCATTTCTTCAAATCTATCACATATAGAATGAAAAGAAATGCCCACACAAATCAACAATAACAAAATGCAGCTCATAAATCCATCATAGAATCAAACAATGATTATAAAATTTACACAGTAAAAAACAAACGATCAGCAACAAGCGTCCTAATCACAAATACTCAAACAAGCGCAATTTCAGCAATCAACCACCAAATTGAAAAGAAAAAAAAAAGAGTTTATTGTGCGCACATTCACAAACACTCTTCAAATAAATGCAAGTGAGTGAAAGGAGGAATACTCGGATCCAGCGTTATAAATGTCGATGGAGACGGATAACCGCTCCAAATCCGAATTCATCTTCGTGCGAGAAACTATTTTATGAGCCACGAGAAACGGTGAATTTGCAGATTCCACAAAAGCTAAACAAAGAACTGAGATCGCGCATGCGACGGCGACGATCCGCGATATGAAGTAGTTCGCCATTGATTCTTCAATTTCAAACTGTATTCCTTCGTTTTCTGACTTCTCAGTTCTGAAGGTGATTTCAGTGTAAGTCGCCTCAACTTGTACGGACAGGTTGGTATAAGTCAATTTTATACCATTCGAAATGGGCCAAGCCCGTTAGTATGGGATATGGGCCTTGATGGCCCACCAAATCTCACCATGTTGTTGGTGTATTAATTTTATATCCGATTAAGTATTTCGGTCAATTTGTGAAGTCGGTCAATGAATGTTAATGGATATAATGACATTAATAATATAGTCAAATATGATAATAAAAAGGTGATTTATTCATGATACAATACACAAAAGGTGCATTTAATTTGTTATCGACATATATTTCTATAAAGCATTAATAAAAGATTAATTTAAAAGCGTATTTGAAAAAAATTATCATATTTCTTCACGTCAATGAACATGTAAGTTGATTTCGACCAAGTCAAATAATCTAGCTAAAATTGTACTAAATTAATCAATATTCATGATATACAGCATTTTTCATAACTTTCGCGTGTGTCACATACCGTTTAACTAATTATGATAAAACAACTCATAAAATTTGCTAATTAAATCATTGAAAAACCCAAGATATATAGCTATTGTATGAATCATTCTTGACAAAACTGAAATTGATCATAGCTAGTAGCATGGACACCCAGATATAATAAATATTCAGAATATTATTATATTCTGTTATATGAATATATTGAATGCATCAGAAAGTATAATACGTTAATAATAATAGTAGTAGTAGTAGTAGTAGTAGTAGTAGTAGAGGTAGTGGAGGGATCAATGCATGGAAGAGGAGGTCTAGCATGAAAGATAAGAATCTATTTGGGTAGCCTTCGGATGACGCCTAGAAGCCCTAATTATGACTCTTCACATTTAATAAGAAGCCATAAGTTAGATTTAGGCAAGTCATCCTTGGCTACCAAATGAAGAGGCTCTTCATCTTCATACAAGGCCTCTCTTCCTCTATAATCTCTTAAGTTTGCCTCTTGTATTTGTCAACATATATATACATACATACAGGCGGAGAATGGAAAAGGTGAAAGAGATCAGATTCTAAATGGGAGATGGATGAATAAGCCAGCTATGTGAGTTGACTTTCCTTCAAATCTTTGTCACTTGCATCTTATCTTCTTGAAAATTCAGTTGCATCCTAGTGGTTCGAGAATCTATATCGAAATTATTCACTTAAGGTCCAAGTAAATTCGTGGTTTTATTTGTGGGCTTTTTAGAGAAAAAAATATCAAATGTTATACATTTATAGGATTATCTCTTGCTTAAGCAATGCAGCACCTTTGGGTAAACATTAAGATTAGGAT
This sequence comes from Monilaria moniliformis, assembly GCA_034509125.1. Classification (NCBI taxonomy): domain Eukaryota; kingdom Viridiplantae; phylum Streptophyta; class Magnoliopsida; order Caryophyllales; family Aizoaceae; genus Monilaria; species Monilaria moniliformis. The sequence continues at coordinate 822 of JAYDZE010580408.1, read as the reverse complement.
AAAAATTTAGTTTGTCAAATTAAATAGTGATTATTTCAAAGAAAGAAAGATAATGAATTACTATATGTTTGGATGTACTATGGAATACCATGAGAGAGGGGATGGATGACTAAGCTCATGCTCATGGACATTCATTCCTTTATATATAATGATTCTAAATAAAAAAAATATATCAATCATAGCAATGAGACTGGACATGAAAATCGTAATTTTGTTACAATTCCATTCCCGCGCTTATAACCGTCATACTCTTACCGTATAATAAACCTAAGGTTAAGTACAAAATGTATATATCAAGTAAATACTCAAAAAATTTATCTAAATCGTATATTGCTATATTAATTTGTGAGTTCAATGACACTTAATATACACGTTATATATAATTACGAAAATATATATTCCTTATTGAATAGCCATATCCCCATGGACCATCTTAAATATTCCCATTGTATTGTAAAGATGAAATACTTTAAATAGACATATTCCAAGTTGACCCTATGATTAAATAGGAATATAATATATATACATATATATATATAAGGGTGTGTTAAAGATGAAGTACTTTATATTGACATACTTCAAGTTGCCCCAATTATTAAATAGAAATATATATATATATAGAGGAGTGATCATATCCGAACCAATTCTTAATTCATAACTAAGAACTAATCTAGATCATCCATTAGTAAGGATTAACGGTTGATTTGGATGCCACATGTCATATGATAATTAATTTAAAAAAACAAAAAAGGACAGAAAGGTAATTAACTCAAAACTGCCGTTTAATATATGCTATAATTTAGGAAACAAATATTGACTAAC